>LPNX010531117.1:539544-574144 GCA_001517045.1 Pseudotsuga menziesii
TGCTCAGACAAACAAGAAATGGGCTAAGTGAAATTCCATTATTGGTACTTGAACATGAGTAAAATGTAGTTTAGCTTTAGGATACTTGAGTGTAACTATTTTCAATCTACAATAATGTCCATAAAAGGTCTATGAAAAGAATGCTCGTCTCTATAACAACTTTTCTTCCTCATATTTCTTGTTTATAATGACTAAGTTAAAAGGAATTCCCTTCTCAATCGTTTTTGGGGATTTTTATAGCTGTGTTGAAAACCACTACAAAACACTTCGGTATATACATGCCTGCAATTTATAACGAGATTAGATTCATATTTTATAATTAAGAAGGATATTGAATAAGAATTTACTAGATTTACAACTAGATTGGAGGACCTAAAATAATCATGGGGGTTTACTGATGTATAGTGATCTTTGATGGTTGGACCGATGGAAAGGGTAGGACCCACCATTATTTCTTGGTACATTGTTCTAGGGGAACAATGTTTATTAAATTTGTTGATGCATCCACACATATCAAAGATGCAACATTATTGTGTGAAATGTTGGATGACTTTTTCCAAGAGATAGGTGTGTAGCATATTGTGCGCGTCACATTAGAATTCACAAATGCATCATAGAAGTAGGTAGTATAATAGATCTAAGTAGAGTTGATAGTGTAAAGTGTTGTCCGTCGATTGCACACCAGCAGCAGAAATCTTCCGAAAGCTGTCTCCTCACTTGAGAAAGTGGGAGAGGTGTGACCTTGGGGGCAAGCACAGAGCTAGGTACTGTCACCTACTCCTAGCTCCTCCGTTTAGGCTAACTTCTAACGAAGCCAAGGGTGGTAGTCCCTACAAAAGAGTTTTCTAAGGCTCTTAAGTTGTTAGAGTGTTTTGTTTAGTTGCGGATGCGGATGGGTGTTATTTAGGAGTTTATTATGATTTAAAGTGATTGTTTATCGAGAGAATGATGATTAATCAGAAGCAATCCACATTGCTGACAAGAGATTAGACGGATAAGCAAATGTTTTATACTTTTAACTAAGCATTCAAATATAACAATTGAAATGAACCATAGACAGTTGATCAAAATAGAAAATTACTTAGATATAACAAAGGACCAGTGCCTTATGGAGTCAAATAAATGCGTGAATAAAAGTCTAGGAATTAAGCTAGTGAGTATTAGATTTTGCGAGTGCTCTTGGTAGGTTTTAAAAGTTTTTAATGGTGGTCTTGCTTAAGGTAGCTGGATATCCTAACCGAAAATACCTTCAGTGGCTCTGTTCGAAGACATGACGGACCTGTCTGGGGTCACAGCTAAGTGTTCAATAACTTAACTAACTGTGCCCAGATTGGGTTGCCCGGCGCCCACACTTGGAATTTGCCCACATGCCTCGGTATTTAAACGAAACAACGCCGGTGCGTTGGTTATGGGGTAAAAGTTTTAACTAAGTTACTCTTGTGCGAATTTAGCAAGTCCGTTCACCGTTTTGAGTACGAGCCCAACCCGAAAGTTGGCAGAGCATACTAGGCGAAGGATGATCAACGAGGTTAATTAATTACGGGGTGTGTGTGTTGAAAATTTTATTAAGTTAATTGATTAGACTCTCTGATAGAGAGCGCTCTTGACCTTGTCTTATGACAGAGGTTCAAGAGTCTTATCTAATCTAGATGAGACTAATGCAAGGATTATGCAAACTAAAGATGCTCTCCGATAGAGAGTGCTCTTAACTTGTGTTTCTGCAAGTTCAAGAGTCTTACTTGAGAATTAATTGATTAAACAATGTGAACATGAAGCAAAGATGATTTATTAAACTCTCCGACAGAGAGCACTCTTGATCCACCTTATGGTGTGATTCAAGAGATTTAAGCAGTTGATTTACTTAAGAAAGATAAACAATTAAAAATAGAGTAATCAACTTAGCCAATGAATTAGATGTGATGGATTAACAATTAGTATTCTAAGAATAAGATGTAAATAATGATGAAAACAAACACATCTAACCTAAGCATACATAAGTAAACACAACATAAACCTCCCCAAATGGGGGAGGATGAGAGTGGGGACTTAAAAACCCCACTCAAACCAAAGATCTTTTATTGAAATATTACAATTTGCCTTTAGGAATTTAATCCTTGAAAGGACTTTTCAAATGAAAGCATACAACTCTACAATTATTAAAACTTGCGTAAAAAAAGAGAATGCTTTACTTTTACTTGAAGCTTTTCTTGAAACTTAGCAAAAAGGGAAGAGAAGAAGTTTGAATGAGAGCAAAAGAGCAAGACAAAAGAAGGTTGAAAATAAGAAGAAAATAAAAGGAAGAAGGAATGAATACAAAGAGAAGGTCAAAGACAAGGAAAAGGAGGAATAGGGCAGCCAACTATGAGGCCAAAGGAGTATGAGAAATGATGAAAACGGGGCAGCGATGAAGAAGGAAGATGGCTGTCATAAAAATAAAAAAACAGGACAGCGAACAAAAAGGGGAGGAAAATGGCCAAAACAAGGTAGAAGAAGGTTAAAGAACTAGGGCAAAAAGGGGTAAACAAGAGGCTTAAACTAGGGCACACTAGGGCTGTCCAAAATGAAGAAAAGGAGTGGTAAAAAGAGTAAAAACGGGGTAGCAAAGAAGAAAGAGTAAGAAAAGAAAAACAAAGCAAGGAGGAAAGGGGCTAGCAAGCAAGGAAACAAAAGAGGTCAAAGAGCAAAGAGAGAACTAGAAGAGGGAAGTTCAGTAACCAAGTGTGTTGTTTAATTTTTGTTGATGGAAGGAAGGAGAAACCCTGATTGTTGTGTTTCTTTCTTGGATTGAGAAGTGCTTAGAAGAACCTGCAAAACGAAGGAATTAGATGAAAAAGAACCACCGGTTTATGAAGAAGAGCTTGATCCTTAAGCTTGTCCTTCACCCTTGATTGTCCCTACAAAACCCTTACAAACAAAATTAAATCCGAACAAAATACTCATAAACTAGATTGTTAGCCCTTCACGAGTATATATTGAATAATGATTTAATAATTGAAAAAGAGAAGGGTAAGAGAGATATCACCAAAGACGGTGTGAATCCATAATTCCAATAGCTCATGCATAGACCTCCAAAGTCACAACTTTATTCCAATCTTAAAACAAATAGTACAATAATTTTGGTAGATTGTTCATACCCAAAATCTCCATCCGAATAGAGCTAAAGTAGCCTCTATTTATACAATGAGAGAGTGCTAAAACCCTAAAACCAGAAAACTAGACCTAACTGGACTTGCTAGGTCTGGATGAGCCATTGCTAGTGTTATCTTCAGTCTTTACCTCGATCAAATCATCAAACCAATGAGTGCTCTCCATCTCATCCAATTCGGGAGTTTAGTTGGAGATGGCAAATCCGTTAACTGATTATAACTTTATTGGTCACTGAATGCTGACTGAAGCTGAGTTATGATAACTCCAATCATCATAAATGCCCATTGAGATGTCATTTAACCTTTTATTTCGTTGAATTTGGATTAATTTGGAGAGTTTTAATTTTCTCCAAAATAATCATTTTTTAATAAATAATCATTTTTTTCCTTGAAAATGATTTTTTTGAGAAAATGAGCGTTGTGTGTCCGATTGATGATCTGAAAGTTGGATTTGACTAGATGGCCGATCAAGAATGATTTTTGGCTTAAGGTTAGAGCCTTCAATTACTGAATTCGGGGTCTGGATGACCGACTTATTACAAGCGGGATTTTTCCATTTAATTTATGGAAAAATTAATTAAAAAACTTAGGGAAAATTAAAAAATTAAAAAATTAAAAAAATAATTTTTTCCCCGTTCGAAAAATATTTTTTTGAAATTTTTTTAAAGGTCCCAATGACTTAGGACAAGACCATGCTCTACTTAAATAATGCCTAGTAGGTTTATAACACTCGGTTGGGCTCTAATAACCCCCCAAGGCCCAGAATTCAACATCGGGCATTCCAGCTTTGGAGGAAGCGAGGGAAAACCTCGTCAATTATACTCGGCTATAGGCAAAGCATAATTGTCAAGGGCAAAAAACTCCCTGGAATACCTTATTTGAGAGTCTACGTCTCAGGAGACTGAATCACTCAAAAATACCCTACTAGCACATTTTATTACAAACCCCGCAGGGCCATGGTCAAAATTATTCAAATGAAAAACGGGCTAGCCAATATTGGCTAGACATGAAGACGGATCAACTGATACACTAGAATCAGACATTGAACATGTCTGTCAACCGACGGTTCCTCAGGTAATCCAACTATGGTACAAATAAGTGGATAACATAAAGAAACACCATTATAACATGAGCACACGATATACAACATAACACCAAATTTTTGCCATATAGATCAACCCAAGCGATCATCTATATAAACTTGAGCATGTAACCAATCTCCCTTAAACCAAGGTTGAATAGGTCAACTTTGAATACCCAAGATGGACCCAAATTGGTTAGACAATTTGCATATCTTGGCTATTTGTGCCCAACCAATTAGAATGGACCCAGTTGAGACCACTTTAGTTGCTTTGATTCATATAGTTGAAACCCCTCAATCGGTTGGTTGACTACTTAGTCAACTCCCCAACTTACACCAAAATACACCAGCTGATGTCTAAGAATTGGATTTAACAACAAATTCCAATAACTTATAACAGATAATGTTGTCAATTATCTTCTTGACTGTAGTAAATTAGTGGGGAAACCCCAAATTGTTTTGGAATGTGTTGTCCGCCAATTGCACACCAGCAGTAGAAATCAATTGAAAGCTGTCTCCTCACTTAGGAAAGTGGGAGAGGTGTGACCTTGGGGGCAAGCACAGAGCTAGGTACTATCACCTACTCCTAGCTCCTCCGTTTAGGCTAACTCCTAACGAAGCCAAGGGGGGTAGTCCCTACAAAAGAGTTTTCTAAGGCTCTTAAGTTGTTAAAGTGTATTCTGAAAAGGAAAAAAGACACCATGTTGAAAACCCTCAAAGACCATTGAATGAGTATGCTTACCACACTGACGAAAATGGTTCCTATCAAATCAACTCCATCTTCTTGGAACCCATCCAAGAAGAGATGAAGACCGAAAAGCTTAGTGAGTTGTGGAGAATGAATTTTCATGGTGCTTACTCTAGAACGGGCAAGGGGGCTGGTGTTGTCATTATTTCACCAGAGGGTAAGGTTTTCAACTTTGCTTTCAGATTGGAATTCGAAGCAACTAACAATGTGGCGGAGTATGAGGCACTTCTACTGGGCATTGAGATTGCCAAGGACATGGGGATTAAGTTGCTTAATATTAAAGGGGACTTTGATTTAATTGTCCAACAAGTTAAGGGTCAGTTTGCATGTAAGTGTCAGAGACTTAAAAAATATAGAAATGCAATCTGGGATACAATGGAATTCTTTGATGCCCTTAACATAGAAGCAATCCCTAGAGATCAGAATAGTGCCTCCGATAAGCTTGCAGTTTCAGCGTCAACTCTTCAGCCATCGAATGAGATGTTAGAGGGGGATTGTCCTTTAGAGATTAACTTCAGACCTTCTATCCCTAATAATTTTGAACATTGGCAGGTTTTTCAAGATGATGCACAAATATTGAAATTTATTAATCATATTGATGAATTTTCCAATTATAAAGCCAATGAACGTGAAGAAGGTAAAGAATATCAGGATGAGGGTAACCGATTCAATCTTGTGACACATGGCTTTGTTGCCTTAGAAAACATATTTGACAGACAGGATAGAAGAAAGAGCAATGTTGAGCAGATGAAGCCGGGTGATTACATTGAAATCAACATTGGGACACAAACAGAACCGAAAATCATAAAAATTGGAAAAGGTACTTCCGAAAAAGAAAGGAACAGCCTCATAAATCTAGTCAAAGAGTATAGGGATGTATTTGCCTTTACTTATGACAAACTCAAAGCCTATAGGGAAGATGTATTTCAATATACTATTCCCTTGAAGCCAAAATGTCAAAAAGGCAAGCCTTTCAGACAAAAACTTAGGCAAATAAATCCTAAGTTAGCACCAATCATTAAAAAGGAGTTAGAAAAAATGCTAGCAGCAGGAATAATAGCTCCTACGAGACATTCAACGTGGTGCTCTAACCTGGTCGTAGTTAGAAAGAAGAACGGGAGTATAAGGATATGTATAGATTTCAGAAATCTAAACATAGCGTGTCAGAAGGACAATTACCCCCTCCCTAACATGGAGACCCTCCTCCAACGGGTCACTGGATCGAGCATGATGTCGATGTTGGATGGTTTTTCGGGCTATAATCAAGTAGTCATTCAAGAGGAGGATAGCCATAAAACCACTTTTACAACTCCTTGGGGCACCTT
The DNA here is from genome assembly GCA_001517045.1 of Pseudotsuga menziesii. NCBI lineage: Eukaryota > Viridiplantae > Streptophyta > Pinopsida > Pinales > Pinaceae > Pseudotsuga > Pseudotsuga menziesii. Next base: position 545,845 of record LPNX010531117.1, read on the forward strand.
TGAATATCTGAGAATGCCCTTTGGCCTTTTAAATGCAGGAGCTACTTTCCAAAGGGCCATGGATTATGCTTTCAAGGAGTTGATTGGCAAAATCATTGAGATCTATCAAGATGATCTTACTGTTTTTTCAAAAGAGAGATCCAACCATGTTGGTCATCTTAGGTAGATTTTCGAGCGATGTAGGAAGTATGGCATTTCTTTGAATCCAGCTAAGTCGGTCTTAGGTATTGAAGAAGGAAAACTTTTAGGTCACATTATCAACAAAGAGGGTAAAAGTTGATCCTGAGAGGATAGAAGCTATACAAAAGATTTCCCTTCCCAGAAATGTTAAGGGTCTTCAATCATTTAATGGTCACATTAACTTCATCAGGAGATTCATTCCTAACCTAGCAGAACTCATGAAGCCTATGCAGGCTCTCCTAAAGAAAAATATTAAATTCATATGGACAGATGAAGGAAGGAATGCTTTTGACACTATTAAAGATGCCATTTCCAAGTCTTCGGTCTTAGTCAGCCCAGATTACACTAAGGATTTCATGATCTTTTCCTTTGCCTCTGAAGACACTATCACAGGTATGTTGCTCCAAAAGAACATCGAAGGGTTTGAGCAACCTATAGCATTCATGAGTAGAGCCTTGCAGAATTCCGAGCTAAAGTATACCATCATGGAGATTTTGGGCATGACCACTTTGCCAAAATTATTGTCATATTTGTTTGAAGTTGGAATAAAATTCTGACTTTGGAGGTCCATGCATGAGTTATTGGAATTGTGGATTCACATTGTCTTTGGTGATATCTCTCTTACCTTGTCTTTTCAATTATTAAATCATTCTTCATTATATACTCTAGAAGGGCTAACAATCTAGTTTATGAGTATCTTGTTCGGATTTGATATTGTTTGTAAGTGTTTTGCAGGGATCATTATGGGTGAAGAACAAGCTTGAGATCAAGCTCTTCTTCATGAACCGGTAGTTTTTTCCATCTAACTCCTTCATTTTGTAGGTCTTTCTAAGCACTTCCCAATCCAAGAAAGAGACACAACAGTCAGAGCTTCTCCTTCCCTCCATCAACAAAGTTTAAAAAACACATTTGGTTACCTGGATCTACGAACTTCCCTCTTCTAGTTCTCTCATTTGCTCATTGTTTTTCTCGATTTCTTGCTTTCTGGCCTCTTCTTCCTTGCCTTGTTTGGCTTATCTCCTCTTCCTTACTGTTCGCTGCCCCATTTTTATCATTTTTTGCAGCTCTTCGATTAATTAGTTCGCTGTCATCTTTTTGCATTTTTATGACAGCCATCTTCCTCTTTTTTCACTACCCCGTTTTCACTATTTTTTGCATTTCTTTGGTCATCTAGTTCGCTGCCCTATTCTTCCCTTCTCTTGTTTTTAATTTCCTGTTTATCTTCCTCCCTTTCTCCCCTCCTTTCTCTTTTGTTTCAGCCTTCTTTTGCCTCATCCTTTTTGCTCTTTTATCTTCTTCTTTTACCCTTCTTGCAAGTTTGAAGAAAGGGTTTCAAATAAAAGTAAATCACTATTCTTTTTACATAAAGTTCAATAATAAAAAGTTGTATGCTTTATTTCAAAAGTCCTTTCAAGGGTTGAATTCATAAGGCAAGTTGTAAAATCTTAATAAAGTTATCTTTTGTTTGAGAGGGGTTTTTAAGTCCCCACTCTCATCCTCCCCCATTTAGGGAGGTTTGCGGTGCTTTCATCTTCTTATGTGCTTAGATTAGATGTGCTTTTGCTCATAATATTTGCATCATTTCTCTTAGAATACTAATTGTTAGATTAACATATTTGATTCATTGAATAAGTTGATTACTTTTATCTCTCAATTTTGCATCTTTCGTAAGTAAATCAACTACTTAAAGTAGAAATCTCTTGAATCTCACCATAAGGTGGATCAAGAGTGCTCTCCGTCGAAGAGTTTAATAAACCATTTTCACTTTATTTTCATGCATCATATTGTTTAAATCTAGTTAATCAATAAGTAAGACTCTTGAACTTGCGAAAACACAAGTCAAGAGCACCCTCTATCGGAGAGCATCATTAATCTTGCACATCCTTGCATTAGGCATCTAGATTAAATAAGACTCTTGAACCTTTGTCATAAGACAAGGTCAAGAGTGCTCTTTGTCGGAGAGTTTAATTAATTGACTTAATAAAATCTTTCAACTCACACTCCCTCTAATTAATTCACTTCGTTGATCTCCTTCACCTAGTATGCTTTGCTGACTTTCCAGTTTGGCTCGTACTCAGAATGGTGAATGGACTTGCTAAGACCGCAATAACAACATAATTAAAACTTTTACCCCATAACCCACGCATCGGCGTTGTCTCGATAAAATACTTAGGTTGTGGGCAAATTCCAAGTGTGGGCGCCGGGCAACCCAATCTGGACACAGTTGGTTAAGTTATTGAACACCTAGCTTGTGATTCCAGACAGGTCCGTCATGTCTTCGAACGGAGCCACTGAAAGTATTTCTGCTTAGGATTTCCAGACACCTTAAGCAAGATCACCATTAAAATCCTTAAAACTTACCAAGAACACTCGCACAATCTAACATTCATTGGTTTAAATTCCAGACTTGTGTTTATTTCTTCAGCGCATTTCAGTTTCATTGACTCCATAAGGCACTGGTCCTTGTTTTGTTTTGCATAATTATATGATCAATTATCTATGGCTTCATATAATTGTTATCACTGAATGCATAATTGATGTCTAGAATTTAAATTTATCTTTTAATCTCTCATTTGCAACGTGGATTGCCTTTTTTGATCTTGTTTCATATTCATAATAAAGCAAAACACCTTCTATTCATAATAACTCCTAAAAAAACACCCATCCACATCCGCAACCTTCAAATTCACTTTAACAACTTAAGAGCTTTATAAAACTCTTTTGTAGGGACTACCCCCTTGGCTTAGTTAGGAATTAGCCTAAACAGAGGAGCTAGGAGTAGGTGACAGTACCTAGCTCTGTGCTTGCTCCCAAGGTCACACCTCTCCCACTTTCCTAAGTGAGGAGACAACTTTCAATTGATTTCTGTTGCTGGTGTGCAATCGGCGGACAACAGAATGCATGCGTGGATCATTGCATCAATTTGACCCTTGAAGATGTCACCAAAATTTACTATATCAAGGTCATTGATTTGGCTAGTAGCATCACAAAATTCATATATAACAATGCATTTATTCTTAATAGAACGAGGAGATTCATAAGGAACAGGGAGTTGGGTCACCCTGTAATGACATGTTTCACCACAAACTTCATCTCTCCTCGGTCTTGCAAGGTTTGTACTGCACCCACAAGGAATTGTCTAATATAGACTAATTATTGGAGTCATTGGGTGATTGGATATGTGTATAGGTGCGTGTGTGTTGCGGTCCACATAGCAATCTTACGTAGACATAAAGTGTAGCGACCCACGAAGATAAGGAGCCGCTAGGCGTGGTAGTCGTCGATCGAGCCACCAAGACTGTAAAGGGTGAACCGGGTTGCTACAGGAGTTGAACGATATTCCCTTGTCAAAAATTTAAAAAAGGGAAACACCAGTGACCGTCGAAGAGGCCACTCTCAAAGAATAAAGATGTAGCCGCTACTCAGGACATGAGAAATCGAGCCACCCGATTCAAAAGATATTGGAAAGGTCAAGAAAGTCAAGAACCCGCCACTCTAAATGTGATTTCGAATAGAGGGATCCACCATTGGTTTGTGAGGATTCAAGGAGCTGCCATCAGAGGAAGACAAGAAAAAGTGATTATTGGGTAACGTAGAGATGTGGGCCATCCATAGAGTAGACCGTTGTCAAGAGGAAGTGGGTTAGGAAGAGTCGTGGGCCATCCCATAGAGCAGACTGCGACCACCACGGGGAGCAAATTTGTGGTCCATTCATAGAGCAGAGTGTCGTGGAGATTACAAAGTATTACCTGTACCTATTAGCACATAGAGCAGAGAAGAGAATCGGGTTAATTGAGACAATATGTGATTGGAGAATTAATCCCAAATAAGTTTTGAGATTGTTGGGCTTGTATTGACATTAGTCCTGAAGAAATAAAATTTGAAGGTTTATACATTTGGAGTGATAGTCAAGAACAATGATTTTCTATTTTCTGGGCATAGAACAAAGTGTATTTTTTAAAAACTTAATTGGCATTAAGTTCAAGGACTCAGATGTAGACTGTTTTTTGTTTGGGACCACAGTGGGTTGCCAGTTGTTATAACCCGGAATAGAGATCTGTTTGGTCTATTTAACACCCTTAAAAAATCAAAAGTTTAGTCCATATAATGTTGTAGTAAATGGAAAAATTAGTGATCAAAATTTTACATCCAAACTAAAGATGCTTTCCATATTTGAATATAGCTGTTTGCACAAACCTGTATTGGGACAAGAAGTGCAGAGTAAGACTGATAACCAAGCGAAGAATGATGCAAAGAATTGAGAGGCTATGATGTTGATCAAGATCTTGGTAACGAATGAGATGCTTCTCAAAGTTCAAGATGGTATTGATGTATTTGTCATGTAAAGAAGCTTACGAAAGATGCATGGAAACTCAAACTAAAGGTAGAGCATTTTTCCTTAAAATATATTACTCACAATTAAAATGGAGGACTTCGACTCCTTGCAAGATCATTTGCCAAAACTCAAGGATATTAGAGATCAATTGAAAGGATAATGGAAGAAGTAGATATGGTCGTTAAATAACTTTGAAAATTTTGATTCATTCCTATGAAAATTTTATTGAGACCTTGAACATTATTAATACTGATAAGGATCCGACATGTGAGCAGTTGAACACTAAGCTCTTGCAACAAGACAGACTAATGGAAAAAGCAGTGTGAACGAGGCTTCTAACATGGTACTTGCAGCGAAGTTTAAGAGAAAGGGCATTAAACAGAGCAAAGAGAAAGATGGAAATAAAGAGTTGAATAAATATAGAAAACTATTAAATGCTTCAAATAAAGAGCCTTCACTGAATCCAATATGATTTGCTTCATGCTTAATGCCGCCTTCTTGTGTTCTGCTAGGTCTTTGAGAATTGTAGGCAGTGCAAACACCTTGTCCACAAGGTGCCATAAGTCTGCCATTTCCAGGAGGTTCTGCAATCTCAACTTCCATGGCACAAAGTTGAAGGCTCTCTCCAACAGGTGACTCTCTTGCATACTAAAAAAGACCATTACTGTAGCTTCACTGAATAAGCTTCAATCTTCTCACTGGATCAACTAGGTTTTCACAACCCACAACCTTCTTAGGTCCACGTGCCAACTATTGGCACAGATCTGCTCTAGTCATTGAAGGTTAGAAATATTTTTACTAAAACCCTCTGACAGTTCTCTACTCCAGATAGCTCGCCTCTCTATACATAGAATTTGGAAGATTTCAGAAATTGCACTATGATACCATGTTAGATTTTCTTAAACCATGGAAAACAGATTCTGAACTCTAAAAGAATTCCCGTAGGAAATAAATAGAGGAAAAATTAAAGCTCCTCAAAATTGCACTCTATAATTAATGCTAGAATCTATAAACACGTCTTATAGAAAATATATAATGAAAACATACTGAATTGACTGTCAAAACTGATTATTGCAATTTTTACTTCTGAAATGAAAATCTACTACAAGAAAACAACGAATTCCTAACAAATGATCCGAGGCATGCAAGCATGCATCCTATTAGAGATTTGCATGCATGTATCTAACTAAACTTAAACTTAAGCTACAATTAGAAAACTGCTTAATAAACTAACACATGCACCTTCTTTTACTTAACTTATAAATGACATGCAGTCTCCTAGAACTGAAATCTAAGGATACAACTTATCATATCCTATCTATAGCTGTTGCATGCACCCACCCTCAATTCTGGAAGCTTACAAAAGTATTGGTACACTCTCTAGTCTACTCTAATGCTGCTTCCTCATCTACAGACAAGTGTTGCATGGCAATCAATGCTGTATAAATCTACTGAGACTTCCACACTTTTCTGTACGGACCGACAGTGGCTCTTGTACCTTCTGTTGTAGTTTGGACTTATTCCAACCCTTCCTTTGCTGAACTGTTCTCCGTTCATCACTGTAACTTATTCTGCCACATGTGCACCCAAGACTTGGACACATTTTCCAAGGTACTAAAATGTAGCAGAAGATATAGATTCCATTCATTCTAATCTTCACCTTATCTTTCAAAAGCAGATGGGTGTACTTCAAGAGATTCAAAGGATTAAAATGTTAATCCCAAATCTATCTATATGGATGCACCTATAGTTGATATAGACTCGGAAAGTAGTTCATCTGGTAGGTCTTTTGCAGGTTTTTGTGATGTTGCCAAGTAACTTTACACACACAAACACTGGCTCTCAAATGTATGGCTTGATGATCTAGGGATTTAGCAATCTCTCGTGATAGTTATTTTCTAATATTCTATAATATATAAAATTTAAATACTAAATACATGTTGTAATCCCTTCTCTTTTGTTTAATTTTTCCAGGATCTTTCTAATGAATATTTAAATATTTTATTAAAAACATAAATTGATACGCAACTGATTGTGTGTTTACGTTCCATCATTTCCCTTTTTCTTGAAATTTTTTTAGTGTCATTTCCAAAATATGTTTCATAAGTCCATACCTGTTTCTCACTTCCAGGTGAAAGGTTTTCTTGTGCCCAAAATCATAGATATTCACGCAGGAAGTATAATTCAAATCAGCTATAAATGAAACTCCATAACAGTTTTTTGCTAGAATATAAGAGAAAGATATTGAAACCTGTCATCAATGAAGAGACAACTAGATGGAGGCACTCCCAAATGCTTGGAAACTTCCAAGTATGCTTCAATTTCAGGTTTTCGCTTTCCTGATTTTGGACAGCATTTATGTTAGGTATTAATCCAGAGTAATTGCAATCAAATTTCAGGTTCTCGCTTTCCTGATTTTGGACAGACATTTATGTTAGGTATTAATCCAGAGTAATTGCAATCATATGAATGAGTATATTTTTATATTCAACAAAGTCATATCTATATTCAATCACTTGCAAAATAGTCCAGTAGTTATAATACATAAACAAAGGCAATCTGAAGCAACTATTTGAGAAATGGAGTTAGTATCGAATAATGTTAGCTCGTTCATTTTATTTCACTCTTTAAGACTTGGAAGATCCTAGACAGTTAAACATTCTTTGAAGTGCAACTTATCTTCTTTGCTAAGAAGAAGAGATCTACTAAGAAGTTTGTTTGTCTCATAAATAATGTCTCATAATGAATGCCTATGTTAAACATTTGGGGAGATTCATAAGAATATTATTCAACCTCTGTTCAACTTTTCTTTTTCGAAAACTTTTCAAGCTATGCCTTGTATGTGTGTACATATCTATCTATCTATCTAGTATCTATCTATATGGCTTAGCTAGTTAGTTGGTAAGTGAAAACCTAATTTGGACAGAAGGCTTAGTCCCTATCAATAACCAAGCATTTATGATATGCTTATGATCTCCGTATTTTCAGAGGAAGAGGTGGTTACATGATTATTTGTCACTGATGATTGCATATGCCTTAATCATTGATATGAACCTCCATGGCTAAGATGCTGTGATGATTCTAAAGAGCATCATATGGTGATTGTTTTGGAAGAACCTAGTATGTTTATTTTCGAACAATGAACAAAGATGGAGAATATAAGCTGGGCTGCTGGATGATGGTTTCATTATGTAATACATCTTGGCTCAGAAATTAATTTTAAACATGTTGACATATCTTGGGTTTGGCCTGAAGTTTAGAAAAGCATTGAATGATCTATTTTCTAAAGCATCTGTTGACATACATGTTAATGGGCAATTAGCCAATCCTCTGGCTAATTGCCAGAGGGTTGATTAGACAAAGTTGTCCTCTGGCTACCTAGTTGTATGTGATTGCAGTTGGTCCTTTCTGCTACCTACTTCAAGAAGCTAGAGTTTAAGGGCAGGTCAAAAGAATTTCTTTGTCTATAGTTCAAGAGATACTATATTACTAAACGGTAAGTTTGCAGACAACTTTGTTCTCTTTCCAGAATTAACTCAATCTTCAATTAAGGATACAGTCAAATGTTTGGATATATTTATTTGTAAAACTTTAGTGGCAATACTCAGTACTCACAAAATCAAATATTAGTTGATTAGCAGACATTCTTCCTGATTGGAGCAACCCTTCCTGGAAAAGAATCTCAGAAGGGATCATCGTTAGATCTTTTGGAATCCCCTTAGGTATAAACATCTCTCTCAAGGAGATGCAGGATTGGGTGTTGTATAGAGTGGGGAGTGTTACCGACTAGGCTGCACCTAGTTGGACTTTCAGTGAGCCACCAATGATGAACAAAATACTTGTTCATATTTAGAGTTCAGAAGTCCTTTCAGGCCTTCATGGCCATTTTTTTTGTAACACGTGTTCATACCCCCTTGGGGAAAATTGTAAAAAATGTCCTAGCATTTAAATTTTTATAAAAGGCTCAGCTTCCCGGACTTAAGCATCAAGCCGACTAGCCCAAAGTGTTTTTTCCCTTGGTTATTATTGGTTGTTGAACAAACGACTAATAATTTTTGAGTTTATCACTCACACCTCCAAAGCTAGGGTAGTCATCTTGGTGTTTTGGCCTTGGGAGGTTATTAGAGCCTTCGTGTCGGTGTTTTTCACCATTCTAGGCATTCGAATTGAGTCGTATGGACATGTACTAGGTCCCCCTAGAGTTTCGTCGGATTCCGAGGAAAATAAATTTTCTCCATTTTTAAGCAATTTTTTTAATGGTTTAATTAAAAATTTTCAAAATGGGAGTCCGTTTCTGACGTGGGGACACTCGTTTTCACACCCAGAGTATCCACTTTACCCCAAGGATCACTTTCTACATCAGTCGGGTAGCCGGGGCACCCCGTAAGGCATTATTTGGCTAAAATTGCATCAAGATGGCATTTTAATGCTAAGTTTGGACAAATTGGTACTATGGTCAAAAGTTGAAAAGTCAAAAATATTAAAATATTCATGGATGGGGTGACATGGCATGGGTCCCCCATAGTCATGTGACCTTTCTCTTAATGTTTTAACTTAAGTTTAAGTTATAGTGAAGGGTAGTGAATAAATATTAAGAGGTGACGTCAACCTAAGGAGAGGTTCACACTAACCTTGGTTGTGGTAGCGAGTAATAAAAGGGATGGTCCTACCTTTATCTCTTGTCATCTATAAAACTTTGGATATAATCCAAAGTACACCCGTCATTTACCAAGACTTGGTTCAAAGGTTATATCTCATCTTATGACGTCAACTCATAAGGATTGGAGCTCGTGCATAAGTGACATCAACTCATAAGGATTGGAGCTCGTGCATAAGTGACATCAACTCATAAGGATTGGAGCTCATGCGTAAGGTTGGTGTATGGGTAAAGTTGATGTATGGGCTGCGCTAGCTAAGGGAGTGGGTCCCCTTTGTATCCATATTGCATGTAAAAATAAACCTTGGGTGTTATAATATGGTTGGCCATTAAATAAACGTGGATAAAGCGAATATTTTATTGGTGAGACTCTCTCACGTGTGCAGGAGCCATACATTCGCATGAGGTAATAAAGCACATGCGAGTTGGTGATGTTTGTTGAGTTGGTTTCTTTTGTTGGTGGAGTGAGGTCGAGGTGGCACCTCCTCCATACCAACACTTCAGTTAAACTAAGAATTAGCCCAACGATTCTTCTGATTGATTCAGTTTAACTCAACTTCACTTAGCTAAACTCTTACTTCTTCTGCCAGTGTTGGTGGCGCCCCCTGGGCTTGTATTTGCTATAAATAAAGCTTTGCTCTCTCATTCCTAGTTGGAATTATATTGGGAAGCGCTAGATATTGTAATCATTTGTTTATCTGAGAAATAAAAGAGACTTTGGAGGTCTATTTGTGTGGTGCTTTGTTGAGTGGATGTACTATCATCATTGTGCTTTTTGGGGATAATATGTGTTGGATCCATCTTGCTTTCCAAATTCCAAATCTAGCTTGCTTGAAGGACTGGTATCAGTTTTGCGAGGTAAAATACGCTGTTTGTTTACCGCTTCAATTATTTAGTATGAATGCTTAGAGATGCAAATCGAATATTTCATTTGTTTATGAACATTTTCACATTGATTTCTAAGTATATACGCTGCTAGATTTGACCATTGGTTGTTGAGTTGTGTGAAGTACAGGTTACTTAGCTGGAGATCGAGAAGATCTTGTTTGATCTTCATCATTTCTAACACTTTTGTTTGCAGATAAAGTCCCTCGGTGCCCCACAATCAAGCGCCTCAAAGATCTTCTTGTTCTCTAAACCTCTCTCCCTCTCCTTCTAAAGTATTATTTAAAATTTTAACTTGTCCTCTATTTGAAAAAGTAATTACAGATCTGAAGTTAAAGGTTCATCTTCATACATAGATCGTAATTCCTTTTCATTTTTAGATCTTGCTAAAGTTTAAAGGAATCATCATTTCTTAGTTCAGATCTAGGGTTTAAGCTATCTTATTTCAAGCCATTATTAGCAGAAAAACTAAAAGTTTTTTTTTCTTTTTAAAGGATAGCAGTTGGTTTAATTCATTATCCGGCAAGTTAGTGCCTTGATTTATTTTCTCTCCTTAAGAAGCAAATAAAGATCATGAGAAAGTAGCTTTCTAGCTCATTTTCTCAGTCATTTTTACCTAGTTTTTTCATTCTGTTGTTACTTATAAATTTTTTGGCAATATTTGGAAGTTTTTCCAAAGCAATCTTAAAGTGCTTTTGGACACATTCCACTAATATTTGTTGGCTGTTTTTTGCAGGTTTGTGATAAAATAGAGGGAAACTCTAGCGAATTTTCACAAAAATCAACAAAAAAGAAGACAAACGGAGCTTTCCCTTGCATAAAAATAATTTTTCCAATAAGTTGTAGGTCTTTGGATACCAATTTGAGGACCAAAGTGCACTTTCTTCCGCCTCATTGTAAAAGCAAAATAAAGTTTGAGTAGGTTCATTAGAGCGCAGTCCCCATCCCCCTTGGGGGGATTTGTGTCAGTGTCATTTTTTGGTCTTCTTTATATGTTGTTAGCGTAGTTGTTTTTCTTTATCAATTTCATGCTTTATTTAAGTTCTGCAAGAGTAATCTGAATACTTACCCACTGCGCTATACGAAGTACCATAAGGGAAAAGATTTGAGCAATGTAGTAATTAAAAAAGCTTCAATTTTGTTATGCATTGCTAAGTTAAAATAAACCCCCTCGCTTTCTCGAGTACAGGTTCGTGGATAAGGGCTTGCCTGAGTACTGAATTTGGAAAGAGACTCTTGGGTTTTATCTTTTTCTAAATTAGAAAACTTGTTCTAAAACTTTTAAAATAAACCAAGACTCCTTTCCCGTATGCTCTACACCGCTGCAACTTGTCTGATCAGTTGGCTGTATCAGAAAGGGATACGAGTTACTAGATCTAATAGGAAAATCCACACAAGTGATTTTCTCGAGAACTCGAGAGGTTGCAAAGGGTAATCACTACAGAGTCAGGGGGCTACTCCAAGCAGGTTCATCCTCGCCCCGTTGGACACTTGGTATTACCGCTTTAGCGCTTAGTTTGAAGGGACTTGACTTGTTGGGCCAAACCCACAATTTACCCATTCCTTAATCAATTCATTTAATAATCTAAAACTTACCAACTAAGACACTGCAATACTTTCACTGAGACTACACTAGCAACCCACATTTGCAAGCACTCCTTTCATCTTGGCATTAGTCTTTTCTGTTCTTTTTGCATAAGTCAATCTCACAATGTGTCATTGAATATTGTGTATCTAATTTGAGAGGTGTTGTTAAGGTTATTCTTGTTTGTAGTAATTGGTATTTTTTAAATTTCATCCATTTTATATTAAAACTCCTAAAACTAATTATTTCTCTCGTAGAGCAAAAACCCTAGATTTTACTTTTCATTAGGGTCCACCCCCTTAGCTTTGCTAGGAGTTGGCCTAGACGGAGGAGTTGAGTATCAGGTGACAACACTTGGCTCGAGCTTGCCCCCAAGGTCGCACCCAGTGGCTTGAAGATTTTTGCCACATTGCCCGAGGTGCAAATTAGGCGGAAATAGGGAGTAAGACTGGAAAATGGCTTAATAGGAACAATCCCCCAGCTAGAAGGATTTCAGTGATCATCAGGATTCTTAGAGCAGGGCATGCGTACAATTTTTTCTATTGATATCCCAATGCTTATAATAACCTTTGGGATAAACCGGGTGGGATGAGGGAGCTTCCCCTAGCTTCTTGAGAGTTTTGTACCAAAAGAAAGACAAAGCTAGGGGACTCGAGATATTAGGACACATAGACTAATCTTTGTAGCTAAATGGATTGTTCAAGGACTATAAGGTCATGCTCATTGGCGAATTTTCTTAATTTACAGAATCATGACAACAACTCAAATTTTTGGTGTAAAAGGAAGCTTCAGATTTGCTGACATTGTGTGTAATACTTCAGACTTCATTATTAAAGGATCTCCTATGCCTACGAGAATGTGGAAAGCATGGTGTTACATCCCAAAGTTGGACTAAGTTATAAAGTCCCAAAACAACAAGTGCAACCTTAGGGAAACTAAGGAAGGCTTCCCACTGTCACCACAACAGCTCTTCCTCTCACTTTAGGTCGGCTCTCGTTTGGCACAAGGGGGGGTATCCCTCACAAAAGTGTAAGATAAACCTTTAAAAGTGATGGGATGGTGGATTGAAACCAGTGCCAATTCAAAGGGTTACGGCATCAAGGATCCACGAACAACGAGTGTTTAAAAGTATGGATAAGAGGTAATTAGGCCTTACAATGATGTGCCACAATTAGTCCAAGTAAATTTTTAGGTTATGTTGCCCACCTATTTCGACTAGGTGGCAACTTCATATACATGAAGATGTACATAATTGTACAAATTGTACCTTGGAAAAATCTGAGGATTTTTTTCACTTCTGCAGGGCAATTGCCCCTTTGTAAAACGAAATGTCCGCTCCCCTGCGTGGGAAAATTAATGTAATTATATGTGCTAGTGTGGGTCATATGATATGGATGCCACACCATGGAACTGGTTGTTAGGGAAGTCCCCTCATCGAGTGTTTTTTCCCTTTCCAATTAATCTTGTTGTTTAAATGATTTTAATTGGTTTGGTTTTTCACTCAAAATCCTCCAAAGTGGTGACGGGCGTTCTAACAGTCAAGTCCATGGGGTGGCTAAGGGTTTAAGATGTTATTCATGACCATGCTAGACATTTGTATAGAGTCTTGCGGAGTTTCGTTATGTTGTATTTTTATTTATTTTTTCTAGTTAATTAGTTTCATCCCTTGGTGGTTAATTAACTAAGTTTTGATGTAATAATGTAATCTCTTGAACCTTGGCATTTTGTAATAGGGGCTATGAATGCAAATGAAAATGCTATGACACCCCCTAAGCCATTGGTTCAAGTCTCATGTCATTCTGACAAGGAGTTGGGAAGTTAGACCAATTTTGGTTAAGACAAGGTATATTTTTCCTAGGAAATTAATTTAATTTCCAAGGGTGAAAAATTAAATTATTTGATTTTGAAGGAAAAAATCAAATAAGGCCATGGTAATTAAGTTTGGGAGGTGGCTAATCATAGTTAATTTTTATTTAATAAACCCCCCCATGGTCAAAATAAATTTTGGAAGCCCAAGTAGGGTGCCCCTTTTGTCTTAATAAAAGATAAAAATAAAGATTTAAAGTAAAAGATTTAAATAAAAGATTAAAAAAATAAAAAATAAGAATAAAAAATCAAAATTTGAGTCAAAGGAAGCCCCAGATAAAAAAAAAAAAAATAAAAGAATAAAAAGATAGAAATTTTAAAATAAAATAAAAAAAATAAAAGATCAAAAATTAAAAAATTAAAAAATAAAATATTAAATAGAAAATCAAAAAAAAAAATAAAAAGGTAAAAAAAAAAAATATAAGATTAAAACTTGAAAATGAAAGATTAAAAGATTAAAAAATAAAAAGATAAAAATTAAAAAGTAAAAGATAAAATAAAAGATTAAAGATTGAAAATTAAAAATAAAAGATAAAAGATAAAAGATTATATAAAAGATTATAAAATTAAAGATAAAATTAAAGATAAAAATTAAAATAATAAAAATTAAAATTTGAGTCAAAGGGGGCCCCCACTTGGTCAAAAACCCTAGATCTAAGGGTGTAGAATGGTTGAGGCATGGATCAAGCACTCAAGCCATGGATTAAAAAGGTATCTAAGCCATTTGATTGGTTGAGAGGAATGCAAAGTCAAAAAACCTAGATCTAGTGGTGGAGATCTAATCTAGATCTAGATCTAATCTTGGCCATTGATCTTCAAGGGGTTGGGGTCTTCCTCAACTATATAATGGGGGTCTCACTCCCTCATTTTACAACCTCTCATGCTATTGTTATGCTGCTAAAATCTTTCCCTACTCTCTTCTCATATTCTCAAGCATTTGGCCCAAGCCTCTTGCCATTTTTTTTTGTATTGAATCTTGCCCTAGTTGGGCCATAATAGAATAATACTTTGGAGGAAAATTGTGCCGTCACTCTACATCTTATGCATTCTTGTGGTGAGGTAACTTGTATTGTATTTTTTATTTGCATTTTTACTAGCTTAGATAGCTCTCTACAAAGTATTTTGTGGAGGGATCTGTAAGTAGAAGTATTTCTACTTCCATTTGTGAGTTTTTTCAATAAGATTTATCAAAGTATTTTGGTAGGTTTATTGGGTACTCACCTCTTTACTTACATTTGCAGCTCTCTCAAGTTTATTTACAGGTTTTCCAAGCCAAGAAGGGCTCCTCCAAGTGTTTATTTTTTCGAAATTTCAATTCGGCCATTTTCTGTTTTCCTTCATAAAACTGGGTTTTATTCACTGTATAGTGAATATAACCCTTGTTTTAGGGCCCCAATCCATTATATATTCGTATAGGCTTATAAATCTGCTGTTTATATATTGTTTTCACCCTAAAAACATTCATTTTCAGCCACTAAAATTTTTGTTTTCCTTTTTTTAAAAGTTCATATTTTTCTGTAAAATTTCTGGGTTTTACACTAAATTTTTCTAACTTTCTGTTTCAGTTTTCTGCAGTAATTTCCAGCAAGTAAGTTGTTGATTTTTTGCAGGTTTTGTGCACAGAAAGAGGAGGTTATGCTGCCCTAAATTTGCCAGAAAAAACCCAACAAAAATTTGGTCCAAAAGAGGCCCTAAACTACACTTCTTCTCTCTCTTCTATTACATTGTAAACCCTAAATGAGAAGTTCTCTTTGGGGTATTCTCTGCTGTAAATTTGCATATGAGTAGTGTAGAGATAGCTGCTTAGATTTATTTTATTGCAAGTTATTTTTCTGTTTACCCACCTATCTCTTTTACAGACCACCATCTCTGTGACAGAGATTGTTGTGAGGTTAGGATAACTAGTTTTTATTTTCTGTTCACCCACCTATCTCTGTTACAGACCACCATCTCTGTAACAAAGATTGTTGTGAGGTTAGTATAATCTGTTTTATTTTGTTTACCCACCTATCTCTGTGACAGACCACCATCTCTGTCACAGAGATTGCTGTGCGGTTAGGCATTGCTTCAGCTAGTTACAGTTTCCTTCAAGTTTCAGTAATTTTTATTTTTTAGTTAAAGTGGTAATCATACAACCCACCTATCCGGTGTATCCTCTATCCACTTGTCATCTCCCTTTAGGGACTTCAAGTTGGATATGAAAAGCAGTAGAAGTGGGGGCTTAGCTTAGTTAAAACAACTTTCTTTTTTCTGCTACAACAAACACATTTTATTTTTTCAAGTCTAAGATCAAGTACCAACACCTCCCATAAGGGATACCGCTTGGTTGATCTTGTTGACAGTTTAAAATAAACCTTGCATGCTAATCACCAAGACTAAAATTTACTTCTAAAATTAACCAACAACAACTTCACTATTTCCTGCTCCTCTACTCGGTTATCACCCTTCGGGGTACTCGCGAGATACGACAGGGGATAGAGAAGTCTTAGTTTAATAGGCATCCATCTGGCCATTTTTCCTGTTAATTAAAAACAGTGACCTTAGGAAGCTAGAAGGGGTAGTAGACCGTGGGGGGTCTCTAGGCGTTTTACGTCCTCCTTGTTGAGCATCGGGGCATTGGGGTTTGACCTGGGAGCTACGGGTGGGCTTTGCTCCCACTTTGTTGAGCGCACCAGCATTCCCTCTTTGACTTGAGAAATACTAGATTGGGGTAGTCACACCACCGGTTCTAAAACTAAACTTCAAGAAGAAAAACTATAATAAAATTTATTAAAACGAACCAAGAGACATTGCAAAATGTCCTACAAACACAGGTCACTGCTACTTATCTTTGCCTTGCTGTTCAAGGTTTTTACTGCAAGCACTTTCACATTTTATTTCACTGCAAGTATTTCATTTCATTTTCGCAAACTCTTGTGGTGGCATCTTTAATTCATTGTTTAGTAATCTGTAGATCTTGTGTAACACAATTTTTTGGGTAATAGCTTCCATTCATTTAATCTGTTTATAACATTTGACACAACTGTGGATATTGTTTATACCGCTTAACTGCTCATTCATTATTGTTTATAGTGTTTATAGTATTCATTTGTAACTTGATTTGATTGGGATAACACCTAAATTGTGGGTTAATTAACTTAAATTTCAAATTCATTTGTAAATTTGTAATTTATCCTTAGACTCCATTTGTTAATAGGCACTAGTCTTCATTTATCTCAAGGTCTGCTTGTAATTAAAGGAAATCTTTGCATTTGCATGATTCTTGTCATTCCTTAGATAGTATAAAGTCTTAGCCTCACAATCTTAATAAAAGATCCCTTTAACTAATAGTTAATAAACTTAGGAATACTTTCCTATAGGGACTACCCCCCTTGGCTCTATTGGGATCTTGCCTAAATGGAGGAGTTGTGGACTGTCGTGACAGTGGTCCCCAGCTCTCGCTTGCCCCCAAGGACACACAAACGGGTTGGAGACTTTCCTGTGTCATAAAGTGTGTATTAGGCGGCAACAAGTTATATGAGAGTGAGTGAGAACCCTAATAGATGATGCACAATCACAACCATGAGTTTGCAGCCAATACATAATATGCAACATTAGTAGTGAAGAAAAGACTATAACATAGGATCATTGGTAAAAATGGTGAAGTAAGAGTGTTAGATAGCCTTACAAAGAATGAACAGCTCAACCTAATATCACACCTTCATATACAATCTTATAAGACTAAGTAAGCCATAGCATGTGCCATACCAAGTCTGTCATTACAGCCAAGAGTTCCCCCAAATATTCAGATTACATCAAAGGCTAGGGAGGGTTAAGAATAACAGCATGCCCAATCTTTGGTGTATTGCAGAAATTTCCAGCCTTCCAAAGCAGAGCATCAAGCCCTAATCCATGAGCTGATAGGTTTTCCCATATCTGACTTTTTATGGCATGCGTTATGTGGAGATCCAAAAGAGAGCAGAAAAGAAGGAAATGAATCTTTTTGCAGGTTTACGTTTATACTGGAACCTCCTTCTAAACGCTTGTTGCTCGAGGCTAAGACAAGTGATTTCCATGGTAGCAAAGGACATTTGTTGAGGCATTCATGTCATCTGTTGGAGAGGCATATTCTATTCCATGGAGGTTATTTGTGGCTTGATGATAGGCTTCCCTATTCATATGCCGGAGGTCATTATTATATCAAACCTATCCAAAATTTGATAAAGCAAACCCACCGACCTTGGTATGATCCTGGTGTCTACCATCTTCAAGAACTCATCTTAGTTTCAGCTATACAATGATAGAGATTCCAAACCATGATTGCAAGATGTTTGATGTAGCCTTGTTTTGGTTTGTTACCAAACATAAGGGGAGATCTTATGTTATTTTTGAGATGATACAATCGCTTCATTGGCTCTTTGATTTCACCTAGCATTTGCATATTCTTGTTGTAGAGTAGGGTAGCAAGAATAAGCTCAATGTTCATCAGCAATAAATTTTATTTATGCACTATCATTTTGGTCTCATGCCTTTATTGGCAATGCCCCTCGAGAATGAGTAGTTAAATGAACATTCTCAAGCCCTTTGTAATGAATTGGAGTTGAAGATATTTTGTAGCATATGGTGAGGATGTGAAGTTTTCGATCCATCCAACCACAAGCAACCAACCCTTTGATTTACATTGCAAGTACAAATTCGACAAGGATTCTAGAGTTTTCTTCAACACCAAAAGGGAGTGCATCCCCCATATGAATCCAATTATTATACCTTGAAATTGCAGGCTTGATTTCACAATTTCATGGGCTTTCTTCTCTTAGTAGCATAGCAGAAGATCCTTGGAGTTTAGTGGCAATGACATGTTGCGAGACAGACATTCAAAGGCCATGCACCATACTCTAGCTTGCTTGAGCATTTCTCATCATTCGAGGCAAGGACAAAGAAGTGGAATATTTTGATGACTTGAGGGTGGCTTTCCTAGAAACACTTCACAATGAGGTTCCACATGGGCACACTTGACACACATTTGAGGCAAGGCTATATGGATTATATTACCTTATTGATGGAGATCCTTGTTCCCATGTTGAAGCCAAGGCCTGAGACCACATGGATAGAAAGTGAGCAAGAATAAATCCCTGGAAGATGGACATTGTACTTTGAGAGGTGTTCAAGGCCCTACCTTATTAGATCTCCAAAGCATCGCAAGTGGTAAGCAAAAGGGTTAATGAATGTAAACAGTTGAATACCCTCTTCAAGGAGGTGGCTAAGGCATGTTGAAGACAAGAAATTGTGAGAAGCAACCCTAATGGAGAAGCTTCCACACATTTGGAGGTGTTACCGCCCAAACCTTTACTTCTTGGCATGAAAGTCCTAAAGCTCAAGTAAGACCCTAGGGGCACTAAAGAAGGGCTACCCAATGTCACCACAATAGCTCTTCATGTATTTTTGGATAGCTCTCCTCTAGCGCAAGGGGTAATCCCTAAGAAACCCTAATCCAATTAAAAATTATCACAAGGAATGAAAGCCATCCTGCATCAGCGGCATGAGTTTGCTCCTATCCTTAATGCTCGATGGGTTTCTACGAATGCTAATGAAGATATATGACAAAATCACAGATTCTCTTTTAGGTGTTTTGTCAAACACTTAGCAACCATAAATTTTAACCTTAAAAATTACTTGCAGACTTTAAAGAATTAAAACACTCATGCCAAGTACTTCAAACACATAAATACTGAACATTAATCATGTACACGGTAATTTAGGTCAACCTTGACCAAGGAAAAACCCAAACTGGGAAAACCCTAGAAGAGATAAGCTTTATTCAGAGGGAAAAACTCAGGAATTTACACACAAAATCTCTGTTATAGCCATCAACTCAAACATAATTTTACACAGAGATCACTTATCTTTTCAGCCTTGCATTGGAAAACGTGCCAGACTATCCACATGTGCTTGTCGTACTGTCCTCAGGATGCGTGTAGATTTAGAAATAAATTGCATACCTTCGAATTCGTGCCCTGCTGTACGGATGCCTTCAATCCTCGAATTCATGCCTGGTGCAACAAATTTACTGGGAAATTGTGCCATTAACAGTTATACTTGCCTCGATTTTTGTGCTTGCAACCTTCCTCAATTTCTGTGCTTGCAACCTGCCTCGATTTCTATGAACGAGTAATAGTATTTAATGCATTGTACGGTCCAATCAGTTGCTGAAGATTGTCTTGAAATTTGTGTCTGCTGGTTTGCTTGATGAAATATGCCCTTTAAAGCTTCTGAAGTCTTTCTAAGACTTGGTCTCTCTCTTTCTCCTTCAAGTGTGTTTTCTCTTTGTCCCATTGCATCTTTTATATTATGAATTTCCTAACTACCTTTTAACCAACACATCAATGGATGAGATTAACTTGATCAAAAGGTTCGTATAAAATGTACACAATTTTTTTATTATTATTTTTCATTAAATGTGCATTTAATGCACTTTTAGGACTTTATACAAAATCATAATATAAAAAATCACTTTATTTACATAACATCTCTTTATACATAAATAAATACTAGGGACATTACTTTGTCCTCCCCCCCCCCCCCCCCCTCCCCATGACTAACACAACCAAAAACTCATGAGGAAGATCTCCAGAGTTAAGATTTTCTAACAGCTAAGAGCCAGTGGAATTGATGATTGCATTGTGTCTGGTAGATTAGAGCTTCTTACAAGATCTAGGTCTTTGCTTGGTTGGTGATATATCAAGGTCTCCCTTCTAAGGCCCAACTAACCAAAAGTGGTCTTTCACATGGCCTTTGCCCTCGTTGCTCAAGTTCTGAGATAGTGAAGCATATTTCATGGGAATGTTCTTTGCTTGTTCTTGTTGTAGTCAAATTTAAACCCAGCTGTCAGATATTCTACAGGGTTATCTTCATTGGCGTGTGGTTCTGCTAGGTGACTCCGGATCTGTGATTCGGGATTCCCTGTCTAGTATTTGCCATTGTTTGAGAGTTACGGCTTTAAATACTATTTGGAAGTTTCGCTACAAGCATGTCTTTGATAGTAAGGCTAGTTCATTGGATGTGTTTTCTCAATTATGGGCGACAAGGTTCATATGCAACTCCTAGCCAAAGGAGCTTTGTTGATTAAGAATGCCAAATTGTTAGATCTGAATTCCTACTATGATGTTGTAGCTGTTTTAGTGGCTCACAGGAAGAAGGTATGAGGCTTTGTGTATATTCCCTTTTCTTTGTATTCAACTCCTGATGTAAAATATTTTATGTATATATAACAAGTATCTTTTACAAAAAAAAGAATCCTTAAAAAAATCACCTACTTGCAAAATAAGATTGATAGCATCCTTGGAGTTTGACATAAAAATAATCCCATAAGTTGTAAGCAATATCTATCATTATTATGACTTATATTAGTCATAGATACCAAATATTAAGTGAGGCTCTCTACTTGCTTTTAAAGAAGAAAAAATTGTAACACACTTGGATTTTGGTAGCTATCAAATATCCATACCTTGACATCATAAAACTTAGAACAAAGTAAATTGTGAAGGCATGAGAAATACAAAATATCGTTTCAAGAATATTGGTATGTATGTTATGGTCAACCTAAAGGAATTGATCCAAAGTCCACTATTAATGTCATTCAATTGTTAGTTCTGATAACTATCTCCAAAAGCATAGACTAACAAATTCTCTGCTATAAGAAAGATAATAAAGGCAATTTAGAAATTGTCCTTGTGAAAAGATTTAATAGGGATCAATAAACCACATATTTCAGGCTTACTAGGAACCATTATAAAAGATAGTCAATAGGTACAACCCTGGAATATGCCTTTGTTTCAAGAAAATTATATTTTTAAAAAGGTAATAACCATCTACCTAACATATATATGAAAAATTCCAATTCAAAGTGAGAGAAGGCACTCACCAGTTTCACATGAAGAAAATGTCCAAGACAAGTATGTTGAAAGTTTTAATTTTTTCTCGATCATCAAGTACCTATAAGACATCTATGGATTTTATTGATATAAATGCCTTTATGTATAGACACAAAACACAGGAAACAACTTTGTGACATTATCATTTAGAAGATAGTAAATTGTGAGTCTATTTTTTTGAACATGAAGAAAAAGTTATAGAAAGGTCTTTAAAGAACCTCAAGCATTGGATGGTAATCTAAATAAAACTCATACTCAACTTACCAACATGGATAGTTTGTAAAAGCATGCATTTCATAACCATTCAACTTTAGTCGCCGAAGTATATCCTCAATGCCGTCAAGATAAGCATATCCATTACTCATACATTGCTTCAAACCTATAGTGAGTAAGGGTACCATTATACACTATTGGAAAAATCGAAATCCAGAGAAAAATCGACAATGGAAATCAAATCAACTTGAAAAACCCAAAAAAATCAAGAAAAATTTGGCAAGCATTAAAAAATGCAAAATATTTCATTTTTCATTTAAATATAAAATGTAAAATATTTCATTTTCTCATTTAAATTTAAATATAAAATCAATAAATTTATTTTGTTTTCGTTCCTTTTACATCTTTTGGTGGTGCTAGCGACTTTTTCTAAAAAATTGTGTTTTTTTCAAAAATACGAAAAATACACAATTTTTGGCTGGTGACTCTTTAGCCAAACGGCCAAATCAGCGATTTTCTGCTTTTCCCCATTTTTTCCCTTTTTTTGTACACTACCATTATATAGAACTCTATGGATTAAGAATATGGACAATAAAATGAACTATTTCAAAATTTGTGTAGCATATAACAAAATATAGCATCAAACACCCTAATGGTGATGTAAAGGTAAGATGTATTTGAATCCACACTTACAAAATACAAGAGGTAAGGGAGATAAAAGAAACAAAAATAATATGCAGAAACTTTATTTATAAATATGTTGATGTTGCAGCCTTCATCTTAATTAGAGTTATTGCAGATTTTCATTTTCATAGTAAGACACACCCTTACCTCGGTTATTTGTCTAAACGTTAATCCCGGAACTCATAGTTATTTTATTACAATTGTAAACAACAAATTAAGGCTGATTGGAGTATGATGTTACAGCTCTATTTTGCCTTAATCATTTAGAAAAGCAGCCCTCTAAAACTGATCCCTTGACTCCATTTCTCCCTAACTTTGATAGGCACTAGTCTTGGTACACCCACCCATCTATATCTAAAGTTTATCACACACATTCCTAGCCAAACCCCGCTTGCGCCAAAAGAGAGCCAAACTAAAGTGAGAGAGATTGTTCTGGTGACAATGGACAGCCCCTCTTAGTTCCTCTAAAGTTGTACTTGTGTTTTAGGGCTTTACCACTAAAAAAGCAAGTTTGGAAGGTAACAAATACCTTATGCAACTCCTTGTTCCTTACTGTGGTAAGCTATTTTACTTGGCAAGTGAACTCTTATTTATCCCACATTCATTATGCAAAGTAATATTAAATAATCACACTATTGAGGCCTATATATTGAGGAGGTTTTGATCTAATTTACTCATCCATTTTGGATCATCCACTAAAAGTGGAAGCGTGGAAGGTAACAAACACCTTATGTGATTTCTTGTTCCTTAATGTGGGCAGCTATTTTACTTGGCAAGTGAACTCTTATTTATCCCACATTCATTATGTGAAGTAATATTCACACGATTGAGGCCTATATATTGAGGAGGTCTTGATGTAATTTACTCATCCATTTCGGATAATCCACTACAGATCATCATTATCCAAAGATGGTATTAAAGCCTATTTTTTAACATGGTATCAAAGCTATTGATATAGTTATTACAAAGCTACGTAAACACATGAGAGGGATGCACACAATAATTCACAATATGATATTATGAGTAACTGGTGCAATTATTGCATAAGAGTTCACCTCCTTATATATGGTTACTCATGGAGCAAATTGTTTCAATTATGAATGTGGGATAGATTTTCCTTACATAAAAAGTACAAAAATATAACTAAGACATAAAGTGACTTTTATTAATGAAAGCCTTATATTCTAAGTTCTAACAACCCCTTTTTAGGATTGCAACACTGAAACTCAAACTAATTGAAAGCAAACACACAATGACAAAACAAAATATTAGAAGTAATCAGAACTAAACATTCTTTAGAGGCTTTTGTTTTGATAATAGTGTTACCACTCATTTTGCACAAGGATGATTGAAATGATAGAAGATGACAAAGTACCAAGGGACTTGCAATTCCAAGGCTTACCTC
Source organism: Pseudotsuga menziesii (assembly GCA_001517045.1). NCBI lineage: Eukaryota > Viridiplantae > Streptophyta > Pinopsida > Pinales > Pinaceae > Pseudotsuga > Pseudotsuga menziesii. The sequence continues at coordinate 569,566 of LPNX010531117.1, forward strand.
AAGCATTCTTCTTCTTCTTCTTCATCTTCTATATCTCTTTTTCCCATGGTCAAAAGATGATAATTGTAAAATGGCATGATACCTATAATGCATGTGTAAAAGGGCTAGCCCAAGTTGCCAACTATGACATTTATACTAAATAGTGCTCATCAGTTTTATTTTACTTAGACAAGTTTAGATCCTTGTAATCTAAAATTGTTAACGTTTCTTCACTTAGTCGTGTATCCGAAGCCATGAGCATTCTTAGTACATCTGCCATAGGCTAGTGTTCTTAGCCCTTGGTCTTTTTAAGTTTTTATCATGCAATACTAGTGTCACCATGTTTTTCATGTTTAAAGTGTTAGTTTAAGTCCCTTGGGAGGGTAAAATGTCATAAAGCTGTATTAATTGATGAACGGGGTTGTCAAACACTTAATTAACCCCTTTAGACTAGTGTTATTGGAACCAGACCGGAATCGACAAAATCGGTTGGTCTGACCGGTTTTGGGCGTTTTCCGATCCAATTCACGGATTCTAACCAGAAATGGCCATTCCATATGGAACCAACCTTTTTTCACCTAACCAACTAGTTTCGTACAACCATGCATGGTGTTGCCGCCTTTCACATACATGGGGGTTAATCGCAACAAAAATCTTCAAGCTGCTAGGTGTGTCCTTGGGGGCAAGTCTCGACTCAAGTACTGTCACTTGATCTTGACTCCTCCGTTTAGGCCAAACTCCTAACGAAGCCAAGGGGGGTGGTCCCTAAGAAAGAGTTGTCTAAGGCTCTTAAGTTTTAGTCGTTAATGATGAAGAAAGTTGTTTAGGAGTTTTTGGAGTAAAATTACTGAGACAAGATTGTTTGCAAATGAAGTAAATATTCAGCAGCATAACATCATCACATAAGCAAATTGAAATAAATGCGAATCATCTCAGTGCCAATGGAGTCAAAATAAAATAATGTTGTTGAAATGAAATGTTTTGCAATGTGTCTTGGTCAGTTTTTATTATTAGAATATGAGTTGAGTTACGGGAAGTGGATTCTCAATATACTGAAAGTACTAAGAATATATCTGGAAGAAAACCAAAGTGGTTCCTCACTCAAAAATGTGGGTTGAATCGGAGTCTTTGAGAAGGTGTCCAACACTACACTAACAAGGGTGTAGCCTGACTGTATCTCGAGGTCACTACTCAGTTGTTCCCGCTTCCTTTGAAGAATTTATCGACGATTGTCAACTATCGTATGCCGAATTTTCATAATGTTTCTAAGGATAGTTGATTTTATTAATGAATTATTAAATTAATATGAAGAAATTAGAAAGTGTCGAAACCGCTTTTGATTTCCCAACGACCAGGAAAAGCCCGCAGAGGGAAAGAGCATACACGAGTTGACTGTTGAACACAATGGGCACGCTGAGAGGGGAGTGAATCAGTGTGTGTGCAATTTATAAACTTTTTACCTTCTTTTAGTCAACCACAGTATATCAATCATTATATAATCAAATGCATTATTTCAATCAACCAAGAGTCATAAGCACAACATCACATCAAAAGAGACAAGAATATATGGAATTTTGATCTTTATTTATTGTACATGGAAGACAACAATCTTCTCGATTACAATCAACACCAACTGATGAAAAGATGACCAACTCTCATAACAGGACCCAGCCTGGTTTTCTTAACTCCAACTAAGAAGGGTTTGAGGAGCCCAATCCTCAAGTGCAAGATCCTTCTTGCAAGCAATCGTATGGCTCTACTGCACAACCAACCTTTGCTTTGCACATCAATCTCTGCTCATCACTCTGCTGGTCAATCTGCTCATCACTGTTGCTCATCTCTGCTGCTCATCTATGTTCATCAACCATGTAATCAACACTGCTGCAATACACTCTACTGGTCACTTTCCAGTCATCAAACACCAAGATCTGAAGATGTCATCTTCAAGCTTCGATAGGGTGTACATCATCATCAAGATCACCATCAACAATCATCGATCATGGAGGGTCATCATCATCATCAAAACAATATCAAAGTGCAAAAGGCATTATCAATGAGGCATCATCAAATAGAGTAAGCATCAAAGACACCATCCTCATATCATCATCAATACAAGCTCTTATTAGTATCATTACTCATCATTGTTTTACATCCATTGTATACATATCATTGTATGCATGTTGTAGATGACCTTTGTCTGTGCATGTCAACTTCTGGACTTCATTGCTGTAGAGGACCCCAAAGAATAACCAAATCAGTCGTGTTCAAACTCATGCAAGCAAGCTGTAACCCTTACCAAGAACTTGCACCTTTGCACTGTTTTGTATGTGCTGGTAAAACTTCCAACTCGGGTTGTAAGATAAACTCCAATTTGTGATTGTTTGTTCAATGGAAAGCATCATTATAGGATGCATACCTCACTGCTCATACATCACTTGACCTTGAACTGGATGTACATCATCATAGGGTATCATCACAGTTCGATGCTTAGTTGCAAAGAATAAAAACCCAAGAGGAGATTACCAAGATGTTGGTGCAGGCCCTAGCAAGAGCTGAGGTGAGTTGTACGTGCCCTAACTAGGCTGTCAAAGTACAGAGATAACCTTCGGTGACTATCAAAAGGTGGTCTATAGACGCCATAAATGAAAAGAGAGGTCTGCTGCCAAAAGGTTTTGCTGATCTCCACTAAACTGTGCACCTGAATAAAATATATCCTCCAACTGTTGAAAAGTTCAGGAGGTTTCCTTATTAATCTACTTCATCTCCCATGAATCAAAACCCAAAAAGTTTACGTTCTGCTGCTAAAAAAATAATTTCAGGAGTCTGCCTTAGTTCTACGAATTCTCTCCTCAGTCAAGCTCCAGCTCATTCATTGCTGCAAACAAAATTAAAAACCAAAAGAACGACTGTTGTTGAATGCTCCTTCTCTGCGAATTTTCTAGCTCAGCCAAGTAAATTTAACCCCGTTCCAATTCATTTCCACAACTTGGGTCTGAGCATGAAGCCTGTCTCAGTCAATAGTTCATTGAAATTCTCTGTTGAACAAGTTAGGGCATCATTGCCTGCTCCCACGAATTTCTCTCCTCAACCAACAAGTTAGGGCATCATCATGCTCCAAAAAGCTTGAATATCATGCTTAGAAAAATTATGTCTTTCCACAAGGCCGAATTTCCTCAGACCATCTAGGGCATATTTATCTCACACCAATTCTTGAGAGTTGAACAATCTTTTTGATGCAAAAATCAGAGATAAATTGAGAATTGTCTCCTCCACTGCAGCTGCCACAGTCTACTATACTTAGACCCGAATTTCAGAGATATAAAACATTGCTTGTCTGTCCTTTAACTGTAGCTGCCTCAGTCAACGAAATTGCATGTGTCAAAAAGACAACGTGACTGGTTATTTATACTAGTTTTCCACATTATTTTACTGAGTCGACCTGCTATTTCAAAATAATAATAAAAATAAAACTGGGCCGACATGTATAAGTGAATTTATTTTTACTTATTATTATTTTTATTTTGCAAATCTTTTGGATTATTTCATGGAGCCGATTTTGCATAATGAGCTGGGCTGGAAGGGTTGCCATGTCACAAGGCCTCAACATAATCAAGTATGGTCTTCTACAAATGGTTGCAAGGGCTCCACTTCATCATAACCATGACCAATGAGCTTGTGGCTTCTTGTGAGGAATAATTTCAAATGACTTCATCACTTTAAGGAGGTTAAACCATGTCAAGGTTTCAAGTATAGTTAGTTAATCATTTTTGCCACATTTCAAACCACCATATGTGTGGGTTCTAGAGTTTTATGTCATCATTGTGCATCCATGACAAGGTAAGGGCTCTTCTATGTCATCAATAAATAATAACCGCAAGACCCAGGCATATGTGTCATCATGCCACCACGTAAGTGGGTGCAAGGTCTTCCTTATGCCTTAGGACCTGTTGCCGCCTAATACACACTTTATGACACAGGAAAGTCACAACCTGCTATGTGTGTCCTTGGGGGCAAGTGAGAGCTGGGGACCACTGTCACCACAGTCCGCAACTCCTCCGTTTAGGCAAGATCCCGACAGAGCCAAGGGGGGTAGTCCCTATGGGAAAACTATATTCCAGGTTTATTAATTAATTAATGATTAATTAAAGGGATCTTTTCTTAAGAAGAGGCTAAGACCTTATATGAAACAAGACCAGTGCTTAGATAATGGAGTCAAAATATTTACAAGTTACAAACTTAAAAGAATAAGAATGATTATCTACAGATTAAATTATCTAACAATGAAATAAATGAATAATACAATTATGAACAATAAGGAATCAAGTATTAAGCAATATACAGATGATTCACCAATGTAGACAATGAACAAGATTTACAATATAGCAGAAAAATGCTTTAAGTACAGATTATTAAGCCAGCAGTAAATTAAAGGAAAATAGAAATACTTTAAGCAGTTAAGCATTCACCACATGAACAATTTGCAAAGCTTAAAGTAAATGAAGCTGAAAGTAAAGTGTTGGAGTGCTTGCAGTAAAATGAACTTGAAAGTGCTTGTAGTGAAACCTTGAACATCAAGGCAAAAATAAACAGAAGACAAATG
>LPNX010531117.1:575073-606183 GCA_001517045.1 Pseudotsuga menziesii
CAAATGAGGGAGTGAGACCCTCATTATATAGTTGAGGGAGACCCCCAACCCCTTGAAGATCAATGGCTGAGATTAGATCTAGATCTAGGTTAAATCTTAACCACTAGATCTAGGTTTTTGGCTTTTACTTCTCTCAATCAATCTCAACCCTTAGATTAAATCTTGATCAATGGCTGAGATTTTGATCCATGTCAAACCAATATTCACCCTTAGATCTAGGTATTTGACTGAATGTCCACCCTTAGATCTATTGATGAGCTTTGAGGTGGGTCCTCCTCCAAATCTAGCTTTGACTTCATCACTTTCCTCCAAAAATAGCACCCCTCTTCAAGAAAACGTCCTCCATCTTAATGTGGCGCCCTTCTACTTTTGGTAGCGCCCCCTTTAGTTGCTAGCGCTCTTCTCTATTGGGCTAGCGCCCCTCTAAACTAGTGGGCGTCCTCCTTTATAGCTTGACGCCCCCTCTATATATGGCCGTCCCTTCTAAATATGGCCCCTTTATAGTTGACGCCCTCATTATATTGGAGGATTTAAACTTGGGTGTGGCTCCTTTAGTGAGGGTTTTGGTATTACTTTTAACTTGGACCGCCTCTAACTTTAGCTTTGACCATAGCCTTTAGCTCCAAAACAACTCTTTAGCCTTTAACTTAGGCTAGAAAATAATTTCACCATAGATTTAATTTTTCACTTTAAAATTTAAATTTTCCTAATTTGACTTAGGAAAAATTAAAAAATAAAATTGGAAAAATTAATATCTTGGCCATGGGGGGGTCGAAAAATTATGAAATAATTTTTCCTAGGCTTAACAACCCCCAAACCAATTTACCATGGCATTATTTGATTTTTTCCTTCAAAATCAAATAATATGATTTTTGACTTAGGAAAATTAAAAATTTCCCTAGGGGAGATAGACCCCTCCTGACCAAAATTGGTCTATCTCTTCAACCGCTTACCAGAACGACATGGGACTCGAAGCAATGGCTTAGGGGGTTTCATAGCAATTTTATTTTGCATTCATAGCCCCTATTACAAAATGCCATGCTTGAGTAATTACATTATTACATCAAAACTCAGTTAATTAACCACCAAGGGGTGGAAACAATTAACTAGAAAAAATTAATAAAATTCAAAAACATAACGAAACTCCGCAAGACTCTAGACAAATGTCTAGCATGGTCATGAATTACACTTTAAGGCTTTAGCCACCTCATGGACTTGACTGGTAGAACGCCCGTCACCACTTTGGAGGATTTTGAGTGAAAACCAAACCGATTAAACTCGTTTGTTCAACAAGATCAATTGGAAAGGGAAAAACACTCGATGAGGGGACTTCCCTAACAATCAGTTCCATGGTGTGGCATCCGTATCATATGATCCACACTAGTACATAAAATTACATTAATTTTCCCACGCAGGGGAGCGGACATTTCGTTTTACAAAGGGGCAATAGCCCTGCAGAAGTGGAAAAATCCTCAGATTTTTCCAAGGTATAACTATGTACAGTTCATGTACATGGAGTTGCCACCTAGTCGAAATAGGTGGGCAACAGGACCATCCCCAAGGGTTTCATGACCCCAAATGACCACATCATCTTCATTTCTTCAAGACCATTAAACCATCTAGTGTGTGGGTTCAGAGGCTTCTTTAAGGCATTCTTCATGAAGAAAGAGGCTTCTTTGACATGTCAAGGGGCTTCATGAGCTTCTTTAACCACCTCAACCACACCAGGAGACCCCCAAGGGCCAAGATCCATCATAACATCACCTGTGGGGTTGCTAGTTCTTCTTTTGGGTTACCATGACACCATCAGGGCATGAATGACCACACAATGGTTCATTAATGCTTCTCCAACCCATATAGGGCTTCTCCATCATCCATAAAGGCTTCAGAACCATCTCCAGGGTCCTCGACACCATCAACAGGGTCTTCAACATCTTCAACAAGGTGGTGGCTCCAAGATCCAGCCTTGTGGGTACAGGGACCTTGTCAACTGGGTACAAGGTGCTTCAATGCACAAACCCACTCTGTAAGGGGTCTAAGGCATTCCATGTCGGATTTGATGACATCAATGACAACCTATGGGGCAGCTGCAAGTCCATGTTAAAATCAATGACAATTTGATCAGCATTGACGACAAAATGTTTATTCCAATTTGATACAACAAATAAGCTTGTAAAATCAAAGGATTAACGACAAATTAGAACCGCAACTATGTGTCACTTTCTGATCATCCACCAATAATTGGCAAAGCCTTTAGTTGGTCGCGAGAGCATACTTCGTGGCAATGAGTTGGGTAAGAAAGTAAAACTTATTCTGAGATGAAATTAAGTAAAAACAACTAATCTATATAGCCTTTCAAGAAGGCAGATTGTGTGCAAGTGTTGATCAGTAAAATGTAAACCATGAAAAAGGCTCTGAATCTCACTGGGGGGTGGAGTGTGGGCATTGTGTAGCCCACTTGCTTTCTTTATTAATGAATTTACAATAAAAACAAATAATCTATACAGCCTTTCAAGAAGGCGGATTATGTGCAAGTGTTGATCAATAAAATGTAAACCATGAAAAAGGTTGTGAATCCCCCCAGGGGGGTGGAGTGTGGGCGTTGTGTAGCCCACTTGCTTTCTTTATTAATGAGTTTACAATATGATTAAAAAAATGAATTATGATCTGCACTTTTAACCTTGAAAGGGATCTGTTATCACATATATAGTAGCCAAGCTACCATATTCTATTTTTCAGCCAGATCTCTTACATATGAGATGTTGAGATGAGCAGTTTTGACGGACCATTATTTTGTTAGTGGACTATTATACTCTCCCATGTCAGGACTGAGTCTTAGGACACTCAGATTTGAGGACTGATGTAGCCATTCAGTCATTTGTAGAGCAGGTAGTGATGCCCACATTGGTTCTAGTGTTTTCTCATTGGACAGATGATGGTTCAGATGGATTATTTGCATGGTTATGACTCGGCATTTATTTTATTGTGTTATGGTTATCATTGCTCTTATACTCATCTTTGTGACATATACTAGCATTTAGTGTCATGATCTAGCGGTCATAAATATATGGACTTGGATGTACTTGTATTATGTATTGGTGTCCCTACTTAGACTTGGAAGTTCTTGATTTATACTCATTTGTTTTACCCTCCCTAGGGAGAATAGAGGTAGTCATTCCCACCATTCTTTGGCTTGCTAGTGTTGGCTTTATCTTTCACTGTCTCCACCCATCCATTACCTTCCAGTTTTGTTTTTAACCCGACTTACTACTTGACTTATGGCATGGAGGACCTTTTCCCACTAGAAATTTTGTTGGACAAACCTCCCTGTTTATATTGTGTCTCGGCTCTGAGTTGGTGACAGAACTTGCCTTTGGTGAGTTGGATTGTATGCCTAAATCATTCTGGTTGGTTGTCCCGATGTTTGGCACTGTGCAGAACTCCCCCTAGTCACTTGAGATGTTGTTGCCTAAAACTGAAAGCTCATGTACTACTTGTATTGGAAATGTTTATATATGCGCCCATGGAAAATGTAAATTCGAAAATGTGTTTCTTAACATATACAAGCAAAGGGCAAGAGTAATGAAATGCTAAAATACTCCATGAAGGGTATAAGAAAAGGTCCCAAAAGCAATGGTTAAATATATGTTATACCCAAATATTGCTAACCTTATAAATTTGAATATGTCCTGGATGAAAGTTGCAGTTAGCTGTGCTTTTAAGCATTGGTGAAGTCCCCAAAAGGTCATATAGGACAAAAAGGCCATAAATAAAATTGATGGTCCTAATGAACCTGGATCAAACTTGATGTAGACATGATGCCTAAGTTGAATAAGCACTCTCTAAACAACTCAACCATTTGTGAGGCACTGCCATTCCCTGTGTTGTTGTTTGTTTGGCATGTGGTTATAGTGAGTATTCCCTTTCCATATCCAAAGTGTCATGATGTTAACCTGGTAGTCATCCTTTACCCTTCACTAGCAAATTGACTACAACTATGAAGTGAGTATAGTACGAAAAGTTTGGTCAGAGTAATAATAAATAAAACCCTATATATGTATTTGGTTGATGTACCGCCAGTGAGGTGACTGCTACTTGTTATGAATGTTCCTTAAATGATTTCTAGAGCATGTCTTAGCCTTGTAACACTTGCAACAGATGGATGATAGCCTGAGTTATATTATTGGTATTTGGTCATTTACAGGTGATTATATTGTTTATTGGATATTGTTGATGATTAGGCAAAGACCTGGAAGGGGTATGAGTATGCACCATAGATGGATTTGGACTCTCTAAGTCTATTGAGATAGCTTATTTTCAGTTTTGGGCACTTGCAGAGATGATGAGGCTCATTTTACCTTTCTAATGCAGTTTTGCTTCACAGGATGATGTGTCTGAGCAGGGAGACGTTTTATTGGGATCTCCTAGGGTGTTGTATGGGGCATAGGGAGTGCAACCACTTGATTGTACTATAGTACCCCCATCCTAGAGAGTTTGGTGGGCTCAATTTGACAATGCAGGCACCCTAAGAGGATGTTTTAGCAGGTTCATGTTTCTCGAGGTAGATTAAAAAATGATTAAATGGCTACTGAAGGAATCGATTTGGGCTACTGAGGCAAGGAAATGACATGGGATGAGTCATGATGATGATTGTGATGTCCTCCGCACCTTCTCCAGTAGTTGCATTACCTGATTGGGCCCACACCTATTTTTTGGGCATTTTTATATTATTTTCTGGAGCTTTTGGGAGGCTCACGATTTCCTCAAGTAGGCACAAAGTCAACAAATTAAAATATTATATTATTTTATTGTGCCATGGAGCACCCAGAGGGAGTTAGTTAACACTCCATGGACCCACCATGTGCTTCATTTATTTCTTGTTGAGTGGGGTCCCCTCTTTATGGGTGATCTAGTCCACTTTGGTACTTTAAGGTTATATTGATCCATGTATTGTATGTTGAGCTCATCTCAACCATTGATTAGAACACTTATATGTTTTAATCTTAGCCACTCGTTTTGAAAGTGGTTAGGATTTTGGTTCTCTCATTTCTATTTAAAGGAGAGAGCTTCTCATTTGTAAGGGGTCTTTGACTCTTGGATCTGGATAATAGAAAACTTTTCTTGTAGATATTTTCTTGGATCTCCTTTGCATCTGATGTTCTTAGATGGTGATTGGTAAGTCTTTTGCTTCCTAGCATTCGGTAAATTGTTATGAGATCTATATTTTTTTGGGATCATTGTCTTGTCTACAGGAGGACGACTTTCGCTTGGGCGTTTTTGCAAGGGGGGACCTTAACTCACTTGGATTGTCTTCGTTTTTTATCAGGGAGTTTTCATTAGTGTTGTGGTGACCTATGATTTCTTCTGGCTATTTTTCTGTAGCATATAGCTTCTTTCTCGTGTCACAACAAATCTGATATGGTTGACGTTTGTTGTGCAGGAGAGAGGGCACATTGACTTCCTCGAGCAAACACTGGACATAGAACTTGCTTCAAGCTTCTCAAATTGATCGGGATGGCAGGGATCATCCTCATTAAGGCATCTACAAGGTTTTCCAGGTAAGATCTATAGGTTGGTTCTTTTCTTCCATGATCTCAATCCATTGTACCTGCTTTTCTTCAATTTACTGAAAACTCCAAAATATTAAAAAGATCCAAAAATACTTAATCGAGGAACCGTTCGATCTTTGGACAAACCATTGCTCAGTTTTGTAGATTGGACATCCCTCTCACCAATTCATCCTCGACACTATCCAAAAACTGGCTGGTTTGCCCTAGATCTAAAAAACTGACTGTTTAAACGCCAACACCCCCACTGAAATTTTGACTTTTCCAGATCTGACTTTTTCCGGAAAATAATCACTTGGGTTTGTAGACCGGGTCCTCCTCATTCCAAAACACCTCCAACACTGAGATAGTTGCTGCCAAGTGGCCCTAGATCTGAGAAACTGACTTTCAACACCCTAGCACTCTTAGTCATTTTCTGACATTTCCAGATTTGATTTTTTCTGCATTTTCCAACTTGGGTTTGTACATTAGGTCATCCACATCCCATTTCTCCTCCAACACTGAGCTGATGCTTCCCAGATTGTCCTAGATCTGAGGATCTATCCCTCCAAACCCTAGCGCTAGCCCTCCTTCTGTTGGTTTCCCTTGCAAACTGAATTTTCTGGGCCAAACACTTTTTTGGGTCCATAGATCAGGACATATCCCAAGTGGTTTCACTCTAACGCTGTGCAGATATTAACTCCATTGCCCAAGGCCCAATAGGCACTGATCTCCAAGCCTAGTGCTAGCCCTCTTTTGATGTCTTTTCCCTGAAAGTTGACTTTTCTTTGATTACTCAGGTACTTTGACATTGTCATATCTTTCATTGAGTCTATCCCTTTGGTACTAGATAGTCCCAACTTTGTCCTTACTCATCCTGGATTGGTTACGTATCCCAAGGCAGCGGTTATCTTCATCAGTTGCTAGTACCTCAACCCTAGATCTTGTATCCACCTCATAAGTTACCCTGGTTCCACTTTGGATCAAACTTAACACTTCCAAAACCCTAATCCAAAGCCTTGGCACACCTGGTAACATCTCCCATAGATCTAGGGTCTTCAATTACCTTACACTTTACGTACCTCAAGCCTACTTGATCTGATCTAGTGTCTAGGTCTGATCTCTCCCGTCAGGAGTAGATCTGGGTCTCCCCCTTTGTTGTCTTGGACTTAGATAACATAAAGCGAAGATTGCCTTGATTGGCGTGACAACCATTCATTAGGGAGTCTAGGCAGTCTTGGTTCCACCTCCTTAGTTGCCTGTTCCTCTACCATCCATCTTGGATCCACCTCATATAGGCAACTACAAGGTTGGTGATAACACAATCGAAAGGCTTCCAATGTCATCGGGAGAGAAAAGGAAAGAAGAAAAGGGATGGAGGATGGAGTTTTTGATGTCCCAGATGACCCAAGACTCGAAATTTGAGCAGTGTGTCCTCCTCCTTTTCTCAAAACCTGCTAAAAACCAACGAGTTGAATTTATTAGAATATTGTAAATTAATCAAAACAAAAACATAATCTATACTACTCAAAATGCTCATAAAATTGTAGATATTTTAGTGAAAATGGCACTTTGAAAGATTGAAATGGATCTTGTTTAAGATAAAGTTTTAAAAGTGAATCTAGATCTGATATATATGCTTGAATAAAATCAGATTTCAGGTACATAATTATTTATCCAATTTTACTAAGCATCAAGTAACCAAAACCAAGAAGAAAGCTTAAATTTTAGAGAGAAGAAGACTGAAATTCCCAAGCCTGTGCTTGGAAGAAACGAAGGAGAGAGGGATCTGCAAAACAATTATATCAAAAACAACAAAATGGATGTTGTAAAGAGAAGTGGGATGCAATCGATCTCCAAGCCCCCTCACTATGAGACAAATCTGCAAAAAACTAGGCAATTTCTCAAAAGAACAAGGTTAATCCACTCATTTCATTAATAAAAAAGGAGAGAATAAGTATAACCAACTCCATTTTTTTATTCCTACAAAATTCTGATAATAAAATGAGCATAAGTAACTTGACAGTAGCAAATACTTATTGAAATTTAACTGGATCTAAACACATCATTCGAAAGAAATAAAGCATGAAATTCCATAGATTTCACCTCATATTTTAACCAAGTCACAAGCTCACAATGCAATCACAGACTAGCCTTCCAAAGCCTTCAATCTTTATTAACAAAATATCAGAAACATAAGTACAAAGGGCATAGGTTCAATGCATCCTCTTGATTGAGGAGCAAAACCTTGCTTTTATAGCAAAAAAGAAGCTGAAACCCCAAGGGGGCGAATTTGCCAAGTGTGAGGTGGTTTTGGGGGTTGAGATAATGGTGGGAGGAGTTTGAATTCGTGGGAGGGAAGGCTGCCACCTATATTGAGGTATCCCACTTGGTTTGGGAAGCCTTTACCTCCTCTAGCCACTTCATTAGAGTGGCAAAACCACCCTCCATGAGAGAATTCGCCCCCCTTTTGTGGAAGTGAGTTGGAACCCCTCCTTTGATGGTTGAAGATGCTCCTCTATGCTCATAAATGTCCCAGACAAGATCTTCAACAACTTTGACACCTCAGAGACAAGTCCTAGACAAGCTGCCTTTGATTTAGAAATTGGATTTTCTCCAATCTTCCCAATTATTTGACCCTCTGAGTCATTTTGGAGAGAAAATCAAAATTAATCATTGAAAATTACTAATTTGACTCTCAAAAGTGGGTTAATGGGTTAAGTAGGGGATCTAGGACAAAAAATGAGCATCCCCATGACCAAATTGGATCCCTAGGTTCAATTTTATGACCTTTTAAACTTTTACAATTAAAATACACCCTATCAATGATTTTATTAAAAATCTAAAAATTAAAAAATCCTATGAAAGACTTGTTGCCTGCTGAATGTGCACACCGTCAGCTGAGAATCTTTCGAATGGCTGTCTCCTGGCAGAAGGGAGAGGTGCGGCCCTTGGGGGAAAGCAAAGAGTCAGGTGCTGTCACCTGATCCCAACTCCTCTGTTTAGGCAAACTGCTAATGAAGCCAAGGGGGTTAGTCCCTAAAGAGTTTCTAAGGCTCAAGGTTTTAAAAGTTTTTTTTCTTTTGAGTGTATGATGCGGATGGGTGTTGTTTAGGAGTTTTTGATAAACACTTATAAAAAATAGAACCAAGTAAACACATGTGAGTAAAATGGAAATGAATAATCTCTTGACAATTACACAGCTAAAACAAAGCATTCATGATATGAATCAATAGATAATTTAAACGGTGCAATGTTTTAGACAAATAATAAGCAAATTAAACTAAAGACTAGTGCCAAATAAGGTGCAAGAGAATGTTTTGCGAGTGCTTCTTAGTAAGTTTTAATGTAAGTTTTTAAAGGTGAGTTGATTATTACAGGGAAGGGGATCTCCAAGATATACCTTGCGGTACTGGAGATATGTCCGGAATTTAGGCTTTGGTGGCTCCATATGAGGACATGTTGGTTGCCAAAGTCCTAAGGGCGTGTTCAACACTATACCAACCAAGGATGTAGCCTAACGGTGCCCCCAAGATCCAAGTACAGTGGTTCCAGCTTCCCCAGGCGGAATTTGCCGCACAAAATCTAACCGAAGTGTCGGATTTTCCCTTATCTTTGTTGGGTGGTTACTTTTATTAAGTGACTTGGATTAAAATGTGAGAATTGGACAAGTCTACGGCTGCATCTGGGTATCCCAACTGGGTAGAGCATACATAACGTAGCACAAATATTTATTCTAATTTTAATTAGATGTGAAGATTGTAACAACCCTCCAACAGAGAGCACTCTTGATCCGCCTTATGGCGAGATTCAAGAGATTTATGAAAGTTAACAGAAAAGCAGCTAAGCTAAAACCAGGAATGAAAACTCTCCGACAGAGAGCGCTCTTGACTTGCTTTTCATGGAAGTTCAAGAGACTTTGGGTTTATTTTATTAAACAAATTAGAATATGAAAGAAGTAAAACAACTACTAATGCAATATATATGTTGGCCAAACTTATGCGTCACTTTTTTGATCAACCTCCACTAATCGACAAAGCCTTTGGGTGGAGCTGAGAGCATAATTCGTGGCGATGAAGAATGGTTTCCTTTCTACTTTTGCAATAAATAAAAAAAGATTAAACTATGAAATGTGAAAGAAGTATACACCCTGCACTTTGAAAAGTGAGTGTGTGAAGTGGTTGGGTTAGAAAAAGCAATCTCATGAAAAATGACAAAAGATACAAATCCCCCCAGGGGGGACGGAATGTGGGTGCTGGTTACCCCACTGCTCTCGTTTAATTTTTTTACAATTTTTACGACGAAGATGGAATGCCTCTTAGTCCATTAAACTTGGATCTAAGAGCTTACAACAGTGTATCAAGGCACTATAGCAAAGCGGGTGTCCGTCGGATTGTTCTGAGTCCTCCTTGATGGTCTTGGTCACTTCAAAACTCCACTTTTATGCACAGACCTAATTGATGATGATTGGAATCTCCTCCAATACTCTGTGTTGAGCTAATTAGCCCTTTATTTTATTCAATTTGGTCTTTTTTGGAGATATTTTGATTTTCTCTATTTAAAAATTAAATGATTATTTTAATTAAATACTCCTCATTTATTGATTTTGAGGAAATATTTAATTGAGAGAAAAATAATCATCCAAAACTTAGGATAAGTGTGTCTAGGAGTTAAATGAGTGTTTTGGCTTAGAAAACAAGTCTTTATTTGCCAAAATCCACCCCCAGACCACTTAATTATTACAGTTTAAAAATTTTCAATTAAACCATATGAAAAATGGTTTAATTAATTGAAAATTTTAATTATTTCTCTATAGTAAAAAATAAAAAATTAAAAATTTTTCGGACGTCTGGGAAAAAACATTCGGACAATGTTTTAATGCATCCCGGGACCTAGGAAATGACCATAGAACTTACAAATAGTGTCTAGTAAGTTCATATTTTAATGTTGGACTCTAATAACCCCCCAAGGCTGAACCGCCAAATTTGGGCATTCCAGCTTTGGAGGTAGTAGGAGAAAAACTCATCGATTATAACTCGGCTGAAGGCAAAGAGATAATCGACAAGGGAAAAAACTCCTTGGAATACCCTATTTGATTGTTAAGTCTAAGGGAACCGAGCCACTCAAGACCCCCCTACTAGCACACTTAATTACAACCCCAAGGGGCATGGTCATTTTCACAAAAATTTAAAAAAAGCTAGCCAAAATTGGCTAAATGAAACACACTGAACTTCTGAACTCTAGAGATGAACATTCATCATGCTCAACAATTGGCGGTTCAATAGGAAGTTCAACTATTGTACAAAATAGTTGGTAACATCTAGCTCCAACAACGGGACATGCACTTGTTTGATTTTCATTCAAAGAGAGCGTGTGAGTGGCCTAGAATCTCCGGTTCCTGCACGAAATTAAAGTGCATCAGTACCACATACATATACAAAGCCAAAAATGAAACAACTATGTATAGGGAAAAAGGAAACAAACTATGGTACATGTATAATATACAAAGAACTGAATATGATACAAAAATATAGTACAAAACTATGGTACAAAAAAGGAAAAAATGAAAGGGAAAAGATATGGGTTTAGAAAATCCCTTAGAATGCCCCCATCAGCATTAGATGTCATTGTTGAAGAACACTTTTAAGTGTTGCCCATTTACTGGTAAGAGCAACCTTTCTCCTTCCATAGTGTTGAGGAGAAATGAATTGGTGCTGGCTATGCCATATATAATATATGGTCCTAACCACAAGCTATCAAACTTCTCGTGCTTTCCAGGCTTCTCTCTTCTTTTATCCCAAAGGAGAACCGTATCCCCAATCTGAAAAGGTCTTGGCCTAGCTGACTTATTGAATGTTTTCTTGACCTTATCTTGATTTCTGATGCTATGGTCAAGGGCCTTCCTTTGGTTTTCATCCATCTCAATAATTTGATTAATCCTATTGGGCATAAAGTCTTCTTCCATTTCATACTCCTGGAGCATCTTCATGGCGGGTAACTGAAGGTAGATGGGAAGTGAGATAGTCAAACCATACATCGGCTCAAAATGGGTTTTCCTGTTGCACTTTTCTTAGTTATTCGATTAGCCCAAAGTGCATACTTGATTTTGCCATCCCATAACTTCTTGTTATTACCAACTGTTTTCTTCGGGATAGTCATCAAATTCTTGTTGCTAGACTCGGCTAGACCATTACCCTATGGGTAACAGTTGGAAGAATGGGATAGGATAATGCCATAATTGAAACAAAAGTTGGTGAACTCTACAGAACTAAAGGCTTTAGCATTATCAGTTGTTATTTTGGCTGGAGCACCAAATCTAGTAATGATATTACTTTTTAGTAAATCCATCACAACTTTATCAGTGGCCTTTTTAGTGGGGATAGCCTCCACCCACTTGGTGAAATGATCGGTAACTGTTAAAATCCAACAATAGGCATTGCTAGAGTTGTCCTTGAATTTATCGATGAAATCAAGCCCCCATTGTTGGAATGGGGCTTGAACCACAACTGGTTGCAAAGGTAAGGCTTTCAACCTAGGCTTCCTAGTGAATAGCTGACACTGCTGACAACCCCTAACCATCTTGTGAACATCTAAAAATAGGGAGGGTCAATAGTAACCTGCTCTAAGGATTTTCTAGGCTGTGGTGTCTGCTGCGAAATGCCCACCACAAAATCCCAAACGGAACTCAGTCAAGAGTTGTTTAGACTCTTGCTCATTGACACATCGAAGGATCACTCCATCTGGGTTTCTCCAACCCAGTCCTTCCTGAGTGATGCAGTACCTTACAGCTTTTAACCTTAGAGCCCTTCTTTTATGACCTTTAAGATGTCTAGGGCATGTAAGGTTTTGAAGGAAGAATATGATATCAAAGTACCAATGGTGATCTAAATGCTGCAATTCTATAGGCATGCTTGGTGTAGGCTCTTCATTCTGACAAATTATTCCTAAGGCTTCTTCATTACCCCGAGTCAACATTTTGGCTAGGCCCTGTCCTTTGATTAACTTTGTGGGTTAAATCTCTAGATCATACTCCTGAATTTTAGACACCCACTTCCCTCTTTTACCTAAGCAATCCCGCTGACACAAGATATCCTTAATTATTGAATGAGGAACATAACAGATTATCCTGGAGTAACCCACATATGTTCTGAAATGCTTCAAGGATCTTACTAAGGAAAAAGCTTGTTTTTCCATGGTGGTATACTTAAGCTCGGAATGCTGCAAGGCTTGGCTCATGAAAGCGATGGATTGCTCAAATCCTTCATTGTTTTTCTGGAGCAAGACCCCCGCAATAGTATCCTTGGAAGCAAAGGAGAAAATCATAAAATCTTTGGAGTAATCTAGGCTGAATAAGACAGGGGTTTTAGTAATGGCTTCTTTAATGCATCTGAAGGCCTCTTTACCCTCACTAGTCCACTCAAACTTAGCATCCTTTTTCAACAATTTATGTAAAGGTTTCCTGTACTCAGCTAAGTTTGGGATAAATCTTCTGATGAAATTGATGTGCCCTTTAAAAGATTGGAGAGCTTTGACATTTTTAGGTAAGGGAATCTTTTTAATGGCTTCAATTCTTTCAGGGTCAATTTTGACCCCTTCTTTAGAGATGATGTGTCCTAGAAGATTTCCCTCATCAATTTCAAATACAGACTTTGCCGGATTAAGAGAAATACCATACTTCCTACATCTTTCGAAGACTTGCTTAAGATGGCTATGTGACTTGGTCTTTCTTTTGAAAAAACGGCCAGGTCATCTTGGTAAATCTCTATGAGCTTCCCAATCAACTCCTTGAATGCATAGTCCATGGCCCTTTGAAAAGTGGCACTAGCATTCAACAAACCAAAAGGCATCCTAAGATACTCAAAAGTACACCACGGGGAGGTGAAAGTAGTCTTATGACTATCTTCTTTTTGAATCACTACTTGGTTGTACCCTGAAAATCCATCCAACATGGACATCATACTGGCACTTGTTACTCTTTGAAGAAGGGTATCCATATTAGGCAATGGGTAGTTATCCTTCTGGCAAGCTATGTTTAGATTCCTGAAATCTATACATATCCTTACACTACCATTCTTTTTTCTTATGACCACCAAGTTAGAGCACCAAGATGAATGTCTTGTTGGTGCAATAATTCCTGCAGCTAACATTTTTTCAAGCTCTTGTTTAACTATGGGGGCTAACTTGGGGTTTATTTGCCTTAGTTTTGGCCGAAAGGGTTTGACTTCTCTAACCTCTTGCTTTAAAGGGATGGTATGTTGGAACACATCTTCTCGATATTCTTTAAGCTCATCATATGAGAAGGAAAAAACACCCCTATACTCTTTAACCAAGTTTATTAAGTCATTTATTTCTTATTCAGATGTCCCTTTTCCAATTTTTATTAGTTTTGGGTTTTTATCTGATCCAATATTGATTTCTATGTAATCTCCAGGTTTCATGAATCAATATTATTTTTCCTACCATCATGTCTGTCAAAAGTTTGCTCAAGCTTAACAAAGCCCCAAGGAACCGGATTATCAAACTGATCACCTTCTCCTTGATACTCTTTACCCTCTTCCTGAAAGTTGACACTGAAGTTGGAAAACTCATCTATATTATGAAGAAATTTCAGAATTTGCTCATCACTTTGGAAGACCTGCCAATGTTCCATGTTGTCTAGAACATATGGTCTAAAGTTTATTTCTAATTTACCATCACCATTCAATAGTTCGCCAGAAGGCTGGAGAGTTGAAGTTGCTACTGCTAACTTGTCTGCTAAGCTGTTTTCATCTCTAGGGATGGAAATTAAGTTTAAGGCATCAAAATATTCCATAATATCCCAGACTGCATTTCTATACTTTTTTAACCTTTTGCATTTACAAGCAAATTCATTCTTAACCTGGAGGATTATTAAGTCGGAGTCGCCACTTATGCTTAACATCTTTATTTCCATATCCTTAGCTATTTCTAGACCAAGTAAATGGGTTTGATACTCTGCTACATTATTGGTTGCCTCAAACTCCAATCTATAAGCAAAATTGAAAATCTTCCCTTTTGGTGAGGTGATGACCACACCTGCACCTTTTCCAGCTCTGGATTAAGCGCCGTCAAAATTCATTCTCCATATTTCATCTACCTTCTCGTCTTTTATCTTTTCTTTAAGGGGAGCTAAGAATGTAGAGTAGCAAGTATAGGTTCCAATATCATCAGTGTTGTAAACATACTCATTGAAAGGCTTCTTAGGATTTTCAACATGGTACTTCTTCTCCTTTTCATTACACAACTTAACCCATGAATCTTCTGATGTAGGTATAGTAGCATAAGTCCAATCCATTTGAATCCATCCTCCCAAAGTGGCATCCCACTTTCTGGATAACAACATCCCCCATTTATCTAGCACATTGATCACAAGAATGTCCATGGTTATGTGAATGTCTGGATATTAGCCAACCTTACCTGATGATTCAGGATGATTCCTACTACATCCACCTCTCTGGAATCCATGGCACAAACATTTCGGTAGGGCCTAGTTGTTTTTAAGTTCAACTGTTCCATTACTTTTTTAGTCATTATATTAGAGGAGGATCCTGAATTGAGCATACAATTGTGTAGAAGAAGACCACCCATCATCAATGATACATAAAAGGGGGGATGATCCTCTTTTCTTGAATCCATAGTATGCAATATTACGATTATATCTTCTTGGACATTATTTAGAGTTGGAAAGGGTTCTTCTAGAGGTTCTTTAAACTTAACCTTTTTGGGAGGTGGAGAATTTAAGGCTTTTAACAACTTTTCTCTTTGTTTAGGAATTTTAACTAGTTCACTTGCAAGGACTGACACTTTAGCTTTTGACCACCAAGTTCCCAAATCAAGACCAACATCATCAGTATAAGGAGGAGCAGTTATCTTAGGAAGATAGTGTTTACTCTTTGAAGTACTCGGACTATCTCTTCTTTGGTAGGTGATGCCTTTGAACTTAGGCATCTCTTTGATTTGTTCATTTGAAGGCCTAGTACTGAAGTCCTTAGTAAGGTTATCTAGCTGTTGACTGTATTCTTTGGCTTGACCCCAGGTTTCTGTGGTGATCGGATGGAGTTGTCCTACTGTGTTGATGTACTCAGGCTCGCTTGAAAACTGTTCACTATCATTTGACTTTGGAAGACCATGCTCTAAGATTTGACGGGCCATGTAACAAATGGATTCTTCATGAAGGGCTTCACAGGCTTGGCAATAAGGAATGAATTCCTCAACCATATTGATAGGATCTAGTTGATTAGGGGGCCTTCTAACTTGCGGGGCTTTTTTCTGAACCTAATTTCCCTTAGGAGGAAAATTGTTTTAACTAGTTCAAGCCCTTTCCACGTTTATCACCCTATTTTCATTAGAGGAAATTTCAACTCAAAATGGGCCTCCTAAGGAAAATAATAAAATAATAGTTAAACTAATAAAATAAAATTTATTAATTTTGGAGGAAGAAAAGAAAAAACTATTTTTTTTCGTATTTTCGACATATCTCCTTGTGTTTTTACTCAAATTTCGATCGGGAGAGCTCGTTGGATCCGGAATTAAATTCCGCATCCAATGAGTATCCACTTGGCATACTTTTGATGAACCCCGCTACCCCAAAAATAAGAAATAGCTGAAAAACGTGATGATGACATTTACTCAAATTTCGATCAGGAGAACTCGTTGGATGCGGAATTAAATTCTGCATCCAATGAGTACCCGCTCGACATACTTTTGACGGACCCCGCTACCCCAAAAACAAGAAATACCTGGAAAAACGTGATGATGACATTAAATTCCGCATCCAACGAGCTCTCTCGATCGAAATTTGAGTAAAAACACAGGGAGATATGTCGAAAATACGAACAAAAAAAGTAGTTTTTTTATGATATACCTGTCTCCAAATTTATATTAAAAAATTGTTTAAGACCTATACAGTATTTCAACTTTAAAGCAATTTCATTGGCTAACACATGATGACATGGAATTTGAATTTGGGTTAAAAGGCCCATTTTGAGTTGAAATTTCCTCTAATGGTATTTTCACATAATCGGCTTGTAAATCCTCCATCCTATCATTCATTTCCTTTATTTTCTTGTCATGAGACTCATGGATGTGGTTGGTAGAATCCTTAGCTCTAATCTCTTGTTGCTTAGGAGGGATAAGGGCCCTTGTGTAACCAGGAATGTTTGACTTACCAGAAGATTGCATATTCCCGTCGATTTAACAGTCATTTCTTGGGCCATCAATAAAGTTGCAGGGCCTTTATCTTTGAGTTGATATTGCATTTCCCCACTAAGAGCTTCAATGTAGTAAACTAGGATGGACTGAGCAGTAGGCTTGTAGTCAGTGTGGATGGCATTCGTCAGATCTGTGAATTTTTTGTTGAATTCATCCATTGTTTCATTCTCACCTCTTTTGATGGTAGTTAAGCCAGCTAATTAATGGCGAGGCTCTTTCTTTTCTCCAAACTTGTTGGTAAAAGCAGTTTTGAAGGTTGCAAGGGTTGCAAAGGAGTTATCTGGCAAGTTGTTCAACTAGTCACCAGCATCTCTGTCCAAGAAAAGAGCAAAGAGGTTCATATACACATTTTTGTGTTTATGAGCAGGATCATTGATATACGCGCTAATACATTGGGAGAAGTTCTTAAGACGAAGACTTGCGTTGATGGCATCAGTGCCAGTGAACATGGGCAGTTTGTCTACATCTTTGTCTAGTAGATTGTGGGGTTGACCTTGTATCTAAGTGATGTTAAGGGGACTGAAATACTCACCCATTATATTAGACAAATAATTATTATTTTCAGTAAAAAGGTTATGGATGTCTGAAATAGACTCGGATCCAAGATTCTCAAGGATTCTATGAGAAGCTAACCTATTTAGTCTCCTCCTATAAACTTGTTCAGGCTCAGGGATGAAATTAAGTAGGCCTAGAGAGTTTCTTCTAGTTGAATATCTTGGTGTGATTAATGACAGTGGAGTCGCAGATGGATTTTTGAGTCTAAAATCAAAGGTGTTCAAACTAAAAATCTATCAAAAGACAAGGTAAAAACTAAGAAAAAAGTCGTCCAGGAACAAAAGATTTGTCCCCGGCAACGGCGCCAAAAATGTTGCCTGCCGAATGTGCACACCGTCAGCCGAGAATCTTTGAACGATTGTCTCCCGACAGAAGGAAGAGGTGCAACCCTTGGGGGCAAGCAAAGAGTCAAGTGTTGTCACTTGATCCCGACTCCTCCGTTTAGGAAAACTCCTAACGAAGCCAAAGGGGGTAGTCCCTAAAGAGTTTCTAAGGCTCAAATTTTTTAAAGATGACTTTCTTTTGAGTGTATGATGCGGATGGGTGTTGTTTAGGAGTTTTTGATAAACACTTACAAAAAATAGAACCAAGTAAACACGTGCGAGTAAAATGGAAATAAACAATCTCTTGCACCCTATTTGGCATTGGTCTTTAGTTTAATTTGCTTATTATATGTCTAAAGCATTGCACCTCTTAAATTATCTATTGATTTCATATCATGAATGCTTTGTTTTAGTTGTGTAATTGTCAAGAGATTATTCATTTCCATTTTACTCACACGTGTTTACTTGGTTCTATTTTTTGTAATTGTTTATCAAAAACTCCTAAACAACACCCATCCGCATCATACACTCAAAAGAAAAACATCTTTAAAAAACTTGAGCCTTAGAAACTCTTTAGGGACTACCCCCCTTGGCTTCGTTAGGATTTTGCCTAAACAGAGGAGTCGGGATCAGGTGATATAGCACCTAACTCTTAGCTTGCCCCCAAGGGCTGCACCTCTTCCTTCTGCCAGGAAACAATCGTTTGAAAGATTCTCGGCCGACATTGTGCACATTTGGTGGGAAACAAGACTTAGCGCATGTCCATGAAACTTTAGGACTATGACTAGCATGGTATAATACATACACCCTAAGCTTTAATAACCTTTTAAGACAAAATCACCAATTTCACCATCCCGGCTGTGGAGGATTTTGAGTGAAAAACTTGAAAATTATGTCGCTTAAAAAAGCGTCACATAATCGACAAAGGAAAAAACACTCGAGGATGATGAGCTTGATGACCAAGTCCTAAGGAGGCCAATCCTTTTACAAAAAGAAACCATGATGCTATGTCTTTTATTTCAATTCCCCCGAGGGGGTGTGAACATGCAAAACAAGGGACCACAACTGGCCCTGATGAAAGCACGGAACTTCGTGAGCACTGAGTAAGAACAATGATTTGTTTCAATACTTGGTGGCTCACTTGAAAAATCCCCTAAGTGCAACTTAGTGGATAACACATGGGATCCATGATTCCACCTAAAAAAAAGAACAAAAAATTAATTAAAACTAAAGCAAAAAACCTAACCCTGGGGCCCTAATAAAGTTATTTAAGGAGGTCCCCCACTTCCATTTCTTACGGAACTGACTGGTTTCGTAATAGCTGCGCATGGGGTCCATGATTTCCACCTAGAAAAAGATAACAAAAAAATAATTAAAACTAAAGCCTTAAACCTAACCTTGGGGTCCTGATAAAGTTATTTAAGGAGGTCCCCCTTCCATTTCACTCACACTATTCACTTGAGCTATTTGGAATTCTTGAGTTGAGTTTCTTGAGTGGTTTAGGAGAGTTGTTTGCAAGGTTGTTTTGAAGAAGTTCTTAGACTGATTTGTAGAGTTGGTTGAAGGACTGAGTTGGAGAGTTTTTTGGCTGATTTTCTTGGGCAGATTTGGAGTTGTTTCAAGGGACTATATTTAAAATTTGGTGGGTTGATTTTCAAGCTGATTCAAGGGTTCATTTTCAGAATTCCATGGGTTTTTATAGAGTTGTTTTTCCTGCTGTCAGGAACTGCTCTTCTTCTTTAAATTTTGAAGGCTTGTAAAGGTATGTCAAGGCTATTCTCCTTCTCTTCTTCTCTTTACGATTGCGGGTGTTTTCCGAGTGTTTAAAAATTCCTAAGATTTTATTTGCAGATTTTGTTTGTTCATGTAAAGATTGTGATGGCTCTGAAAGAGAGGAAGGATCCAGCATGGAATCATTGCCAATTGAATGTTGACGGGAAAATGATCTGCAACTACTGTGGGAAGAAAATTGATGGTGGGGGGAGTATCCATAGGATAAAACAACACCTACCACATGAAAAAGGACAAGTAGAACCTTGCCCAAAAACCTCTGATGATCTAAAATCAGAGATGCTAGGGCTTATTGAATCCTTCCAAACAGGAAAAGCTCAAACCAAGAAGCTTGAAAAAGACACATAGAAGTTTAGGGTTAATTGATGATGAGTATAATGATGACCCTAAGATGGAATCCCTACTTTTCCTGTTGGACATAAGGAAGAACATGTTTCTAGCCCTAGTTCATCCAATTTTTATTTTGTAGAGGACATGTAAAGGGCTTGACTCTTTCTTTATACTCTGCACCACCCTTGGTTCTCAGCCCAAACTTGATTCTAAATGGAAGAAGATGGAGGACACTACTTGGGAACACATTGCTAGATGGTGGTATGATGCAGACATACCTTTCAATGCTAATGATTCTGCATATTATCAACTTATGTTAGATGTTGTAGCTTCATGTGGTGCGAGATTCAGAGGCCCTAGTTTCATGATATTAGGGAAGCACTTTTACAAAATGATTGCTAGGGAATTTTTAGATCTCAAGAGAAAGCATTGCTCAACTATAGTTCTTCCTAACTATTGGCAGTTGGCCACGAGGATCTACCCAAAAGTGTTATGTAATGAGGATTCACTATAGCACATCAAACGCAAGAGATAAGGAAACATGGAGGCACACCTAGTGAAAGAGTTACAAAGGGGGAGAGCAAGAGTCAATCTATCAATTTCAAACTTTAGATGCAGACCAAACTATGAAGTGATGTGGATGAAATGTGAGTGGCTAGAGATAAAACCAAACAAGGGGAGGGAGAATCCTTGTAAAGGCCAAGAGTCATCCTAGTTCAATGGTATGAAAGTAAATCAAGAACCCTTCACCCTCGCCAACCTATGGGTTGTACAACTAACTATACTCATTAAACAACCAACAATCATGTAACAATAGCAATATGAAGTACAACATCAAATCATTATACATCATCTGACATGGTATAGTAGTAGAAAATGGCATATATACATGATCATCACATTATCAGAATCATATAGAAGGCCCAACAATTAGCATAAATGGGCCACAGTAGTTTGGGTCCTTGGGATATATCACTTGCAATAGTAAAAAAATGTTCAAAAGTATGCCCACATAATATGGCATAAGAAGTCCCAATGGAGACACCTTCATAGACTTATATAGCAGCATTACCCAATATTCAACGGTTGGGGAGTCGTCCTGCTAGGTGACTTCAACGCCCGCACCAAAGCCACTATAGATTCCTCTCCATGATCGATCAAATGGCATGTTTTGCACCGAGGGGAAAGATCCAAAGTCAATGGGGCTTGATCGAATGTCCCAAGATGCTTTGGGGCATACCACAACCTATGATCTGGATTTTGTACCTTTAGCAGTTAGGAGAATCTCAAGAATTGTTGATCCTGAATGCGGTCCCTTGTTTCCTAGACTCTCACTTTTTCACTTGTCAGCGATGTTATCACATATATTGTAGTTAGGCTACCATGACGCAGCATGCAGATTGATCTCTTTATTTTTCTGAGCCAAACAGTCAAATGGGGAAACAACATGGATCATCATTACAGCATGAGCCATTAAGAGCCTATGTTTAGTAGCAGATATAGAGTATTTCCTTGCCAGGACTGAGATCTCCTTGTCCTTTGAGATGACTTCAGTGGTGACCTAGTTCATTCGAGTAAAGCAGCAAATATGGTACACAGTTTACAGATGGGGATATTAGATAGAGACATGTATATGGTGAGATCAGGTATATGGCTCTTTGGTAGGATTTTGCTCTCTAATGTATACTAACACCTTGGACTTGTTGTGCTATGATGATTATGGTGACCTATGCTTATATTATATGTATACCAATGCTTAAACTTGTGCTGAGAATGATTAAAGAATCTGATGTAGAAGACTATTTCTTATGCCATGCTTTACACAACTTTTAAACCTTAGTGTTTTGTTGGTTCCATGTATCACTTGTCCCCATCCATCCATAATTGAGTTTCCTCCCATGACCTATGATTGACTGAGACCTATGAGATTGAAGATCATTTTCCCCATTTTGACCCCTATGCATGATGGATCCCATGTTTTTTGTGTCTTGGCTCTGAGTTGTGCAACAAAACTTGTTGAATCCTTGATCCTTCTGGGCCAGGAGAACCCGATGGTGTTGGTTCCTAAGCTTAGGCGAGTTGGTTTTTAAAGCCTTGACCTCTCTAGTCGATTGCCCTCGATGTTTGGTCTTGACTGTGGATATTCCCCTCTAGTTGGCTGAAGAGTGTCAGCTAAAACTTGAAGCAGTATGTCTACCATCATTACATGCATTATGTGTTATATGCTATATACTGAGAAATGCAAGCCTCCAAATAAAGTTGCAAACTGTGTCTTGAGACACAACTCAAAAAGGGCTCTGAAATGAAATTGTGAAACGCCCAAATAAAGCAATGGATAAATAAATGCAAAATCTAAAGACTGTTGGTCACCTTATTAAAATGTAATGATTAATTCCTCATGGAACCTGTGGGTTTTTGATGTGAGATGGAGTAAGGGACAACTAATTCTAAGTGTCCCCTAGGATCTCTTCACTACAGTTTCTTATGTACTCAATGCAAGGGTCCTAGAAAAAATTGTCATGGAGCTTGATTGTTAGCTTGGATGTGAGTTGTAGACATGTTGTTAAAGTTGAATGGACTCTTTTCAAATCAACTCATCCACTTGTAAGACACCACCATTCCCTATTGTTTATCTGTCGTGCGTATGTCATTGTGGTTGTGTGTACTTGTCATCATTCGAAAAGATCGTATGGTCGAAATTAGCTTTAAGTCATTTCCCTTTTACCCTAGCCTTGTTTTTCACCTTCACCCAACACTAGAAAATTGTTTAAACTTTGTAAACATGGCACATATAAGAGACTTCTAGAGGATTCAATGATTACTCAAAGACACATGTATATCTTATTGATTGTTATTATTATTTATGACTATCACCATGATTCTGAATGGCATAATTTAAGTTGGGTTTTAATATACATCTTGGAGCAGTTCTTACCTTGGATGCATGCAGGTTCAGCTTAGTTCAGTATCTCACTTTCAGTTTGGGTATTTTGACTTGGTCAACCCAATTGACCAAGTCAAACACGGTTCCCAAGGCATTGGCTAAAAATCTGACAGTGCTCATATTTTCTCCAAATATGCCTAGGACCAATACTGTGGTTTCAGTTTTCAGAGTTTGGCCCCAGATTTCATGATCAGTGATTACTATCACTTTATTATTGGTCAAATCGTAGGGCGCCCTAGGAGAACTATAATACTCATATTTTCGTGTCCTCCGTGTCCTGTGTCCTCGTGTCATGTGACTTAGATTCTACTATGTCTCCAGACACTTTCTACGTAGCCAGTTTTCCCCAGTTCTCAGCCTGAACGAAGTTATGATGATTATTATTATTTTCAGAGGATGTATCACTAAAAAATGAACTAAGAAATCATTGAAGAAATCGATTTGGCTTGTGTGGTCAAGGAAATGGAAAGGAATTTCTCTGGATGATTTATTATGGCTCTCCGAACATATTTGCATCACTTTTAGTCAGTTTGATGTTCCGAATTATTTTCTTGGCTCTCTTAGGGAGGACGTTCCGCATAGGGCAAAATTGGACAAAATAGCCAAAATAAAAGTGTGTAAATCAAGTTGTATCTTTAGAAATATGTATGGGGGAGCGCCCTAACGACCCCTCCATGCCTCAAACTTGCAAAAATAATGATTTATCATGTTGTAAAAATGGGCTTTATGAGGTAATTCGCCCCTCTTAACTTAGTCATGTTGATCCATGTAATGATCCGTGTAAAAGTGATCTCCATCGTTGATAATGTTTTAATCTCAACTGTTGAATGAAAAAGTAAGTTAGGGTTTGTGTCTCTCAAAAGCTATATAAAGAAGAGACCCCCCTCATTGTATCCCATCGGGAAATTTTGTACTCTTGGCTCTGGATATTTGAATAAAGAGTTTTTTTGCATAAATTCTTGGATCTTCTTTGTGGGATGTTCTTGTTTATGATTGAAAAGCTTATCTTGCTTAGCATTTGAAATATTTTTCCGGGGCATCAAATACTTTTGGAAGATAGTGGTTTGTATGCAGGAGGGCATTTTCTCTTGGGGTGTTTTTGAGGATCTCTCAACTCCTTTCTCTTGAAAACGTTTTCATAATCAGGGGGTTTTTCAATAGTATCTTTGATCTTTGATATGCTCTCTGTTTTTCTTGCATCTATAATTCATTTTTCCTTCATATCAAATCTCACTTCGATAGTTTGACTGTGTAGGGAAGCGGGGTGTGTTATCACATATATAGTAGCTAGGTTACCATATTCTATTTTTCAGACACAGTACATTTTTCAGCCAGATCTCTTACATATGAGATGAGCAGTTTATATGGATCATTTTTGTATTAGTGGACTATTGTACTCTCCCATGTCAAGACTGAGTCTCAGGACACTCAGATTTGAGGACCGATGTAGCCATTTATGTCATTTCAGAGCAGTAGTGGATGCCCAGTGTTATATCAATACTTTCTCATTGGATAAATGGTGTTTCAGATGGATTATATTGCATGGATATGACTCAGCATTTTATATTGTGTTATGGTTATTATTGCTCTTATACTGATCCTTGTGACATGTATTGACTTGTGGTATCATGATCTGGTAGTCATAATTATATGGACTTGGTTGTATCTTATACTATGTATTGATGTCCTTACTCTGACTTTGAAGTTCTTGATTTATACTCATTGGTTTTACCCTCCTTAGGGATAATAGAGGTAGTCATTCCCACCATTGTTTTGGCTTGCTAGTGTTGGCTCCATCATTCATTGTTTTCACCCATCCATTACCTTCCAGTTTAATTTTCAACCCTACTGACTTCTTGATTTATGGCATGGAGGACCTTTTTCCCCGTTAGAACCTTTGTTGGACAAGCCTCCCTATTTATATTGTGCCTCAGCTCTGAGTTGGTGACAGAACTTGCCTTGGTAAGTTGGATAGTATGCCTAAATCATTCTGGTCGGTTGTTCCGATGTTTGGCACTGTGTAGAATTCCCCCAGTCACTTGAGATGTTGTTGGCTAAAACTAAAAGCTCATGTACTACCTATGTTGAAAGTATTGAATATACGCCCATGAAAAATGAAAATTATAAAACTATGTTTCTTAACATATGTAAAGAGGGCAAGAGCAATGAAGTGCTAGAATACTCCTTGAAGAGTATAAGAAAAGGTCCAAAAAGGCAATGTATTAAAATGTGCTTTATCCAAAAAATTGTTGACCTTATTAAAAATAAATATGTCCCAGATGAAAGCTGCGATTAGCTGTGCTTTTAAGCACTGGTGAAGTCCCAAAAAGGTCATATAGGCCAAAAAGGCCATGGAATAAAGTGTGATCCTAATGACCTTGGATTAAGTTTGATGTAGACATGATGCCTAAGTTGAATAAGCACTCTGTAAACAACTCACCCATCTGTGAGGCACTGCCATTCCTTGTGTTGTTGTTTGTCCAACATTGGCTATAGTGAGTTTTCCCTTTCCTTGTCCAAAGTGTCATGGTGTTGAGTAGGAAGTCATCCTTTGCCTTAGCCTTGTCATTTTCACCCTTCACCAGCAAATTGACTACAGCTATGAAGTGAGTATAGTCTTGAAAGTCTAAAGCCTTATATATATATATATGTATTTGTTGATGTATCGCCAGTGAAATAAATGCTACTTGTTGAGATTGTTACTCGAATGAGTTGTAGAGCATGGCTTAACCTTTTGACACTTGCAGCAGATGGATGTATTCTGAGTTATTATTGGTGTCTGATTATTCACAGATGGTTATATTGTTTTATGGGATATGATTGATGATCAGATAGAGACCTATGAGGGGTATGAGTATACACCTTAGATGGATTGGGACTCTCTGAGTCCATTGAGATAGTTTATTTCTAGTTCCGAGCACTCACATATGTGATCAGGCTCACTCTGTCTTTCTGATGCAGTTTTTCTTCACAGATTGATATTTTTGAGCAAGGAGATGTTTCAGTTGGATCTCCTAGGGCATTGTAGGGGCATAGGGGTGTGCAGCCACTTGTTTGTACCATTGTATCTCCATCCTAGAGAGCCTGGTGGGCTCAGTTTGACAACGCAGGCACCCTAGGAGGCTGTTTTGGCAGGATCACGTTTCCCGAGGCAAATTAAAAAATGATCAAATGGCTATTGAAGAAATCGATTTGGGCTACTGAGGCAAGGAAATGACATGGGATGAGTCATGATGATGAGAGTGATGACCTCCACACCTTCTCCAGCAGTTGCAGCTCCTGATTGGGCCCACACCTATTTTTTTGGGCATTTTTTTATTATCTGGAGCTCTTTTTGGAGGTCCACGATTTCCTCAAGGAGGCACAAAAGTCAAAGAATTAAATTATTATATTATTTTATTGTGCCATGGGGACACCCAGAAGTAGTTAGTCAAACACTCCTTGGACCCACCATATGTGCTTTCATTTATTTCTTGTTGAGTAGGTTACCTTTTTTGGGTGGGTTAGTCCACTTTGATAAATTATGGTTATATTGATCCATGTATTGTATGTTGAGCTCATCTCAACCATTGATTAGAACATTTCATCTTTTAATCTTAGCTACTCGTTTTGAAAGTGGTTAGGATTTGGTTATGATTGAGGTTCTCTCATTTCTATTCAAAGGAGAGAGCTTCTCATTTGTAAGGGGTCTTTGGCTCTTGGATCTAAATAATAGAAAGATTTTTTCTATGGAAATTTTTCTGGATCTGCTTTGCATTTGATGTGCTCAAATGGTGATTAGCTAGTCTTCAGCTTCCTTAGCATTGTGGAAATTCTCGTGAGATCTATATTTTTCGTGGCTATCATTGTTTTGTCTACAGGAGAGCATTTTGGCTGGAGCGTTTTTGTAGGGGGACCTCAACTCGCTTGGTTCTCTTCATCTTGGATCAGGGGGTTTTCATTAGTTTCATTGTGATCTATGATTACTTCATTTTACTGTCTTGTAGCATCCAGTTTCTTTATTTTGTATGTGAAAATATGATATGGTTGACGTTTGCTCATGCAGGGTATGGGGCGCTTTGGTGGCCTGGAGCTTGCATATGCCATAGAAATCACGGGGATCTTCCAGAATTGATCGGGATAGCAAAGATCGTCATTGTTACAGACTTCTACAAGCTTTTCCAGGTAAGATCCAACAGGTAAGTTCTTCTTTTTCAGATCTTATTCCATTGTACCTTGCTGAAATTCAACTTTTTCTGAAAACTCCTAAAACACTAAAAACCTAAAACATGAATAAATCAGGGAACCGTCCGATCTTTTGCCAAACCATTTCTGGGTTTCATAGATCGGGCCTCCCCTACATCAAATCAACTGAAACACTGGTCAAATTCCTCACAATTTGACCTAGATCTGATTTTTAAGCAGAAAACTGCATAACCCCCCACTGAAAAATTGACCTGCTAGGGTTTGAGTTTTTTCTGAATTTTGACTTAACAGAAGGATAGATCGGGTGCCACACAGCCTAAATCAACCCCAACGCTATGCAACTGCTTGACCATTTGGCCTGGATCTGAAAAATTGATTGAAACTGCCTTAGCGCCATCACTAAAAACTGGACTTTACCGGAAGTGATTTTTTCTGAAATCTGACAAGATAGGCTGATAGATCAGGGCTCAAGCATTCCAGATAACCCCCAACGCTATGCTAATTCCTCCCGGTTTGCTCTAGATCTAAAAAATCAGTTTTCAGCCTCCTAACCCCATCATCAGATTTTGACTTTTCTAGATCTGATTTCCTGATTTGGGCTTGTAGGTCAGGTCTCCCTGACCTCTTTTCTTCCTCAACGCTGAGCCATTAGCCTCCGGGTGACCCTGAAACTGCAGATCTGTCCTCCCAAGCCCTAGCGCTAGTCATCCATTGAGCTGGGTTTCCTGTACCTTAGCTTTTCCGGACCATCTGCTTTCTGGTTCGTAGATCAAGGTGTCTCCCAGTTGGGTTTTCTGAAACATTGGTTTACTGTTGACTCCATTGCCCAATGCACACAAAGCACTGATCTCCTAGCTAGCGCTGCCCTTAGGCTCTTAGCCTTTGCCCTTTACCAACATTTATTGATAACTCAAATACCTTTCATTGAGTTTGATTTCTAGGTACTAGGTAGTCACAACTTTGTCCTTGTTTATCCTGTTATAGTTACGTTTCCCAAGACAATGGTCACCTCCACCAGTTGCTAGTACCTAAACCCTAGAGCTAGGGTTTCCATTCACCTTGCACCTTAAGTACCCTGAAGCCCCATCTGATCTTCTTTTGGTGTCTAGGTCCGATCTCTCCTGTCGGGAGTGTTGCCGCCTAATTCACACTTTAAGACACAGGAAAGTCACAACCTGCTATGTGTGTCCTTGGGGGCAAGTGAGAGCTGGGGACCACTGTCACCACAGTCCACAACTCCTCCGTTTAGGCAAGATCCCAACAGAGCCAAGGGGGGTAGTCCCTACAGGAAAGCTAAGTTCTGGATTTATTAATTAATTACAAATTAATTAAAGGGATCTTTTATTAAGATTGAGGCTAAGACTTTATATTTTCTAAGGAATGACAAGCAACATGCAAATGCAAAGATTTCCTTTTAATGACAAGCAAACCTTGAGATAAATAAAGACCAGTGCCTATTACAAATGGAGTCTAAAATTATAACTTTACAAATTTACAACTAAAATTGAAATGTAAGTTAATTAAACCACAGTTTAGGTGTTATCCCAATTAAACAAGGTTACAATATGGCAAATGAATACTTATGAGCAATATAAACAATAATAAATGAGCAGTTAACCAATATTAACAATATCCACAGTTGTAACAGATTGAATAATGGAACAATTGTCAAGCTATTACCCCAAAAATTTGTGTTACACAAGATCTCAGATTACTAAACCATGAATTAAAGATGCCACCACAAGAGTTTGCGAAACTGAAATGAAATGCTTGTAACTGAAAAGTGAAGAGCTTGCAAATAAAATAAAAGTGAGAGTGCTTGTAGTAAAACCTTGAACAGCAAGGCAAAGATAAACAACAGTGATCTGTGTTTGTAGGACGTTTTGCAATGCTTCTTGGTTCGTTTTAATAAATTTTATTAAGGTTTTTCTTCTTGAAGTTAGTTTTAGAATTGGTGGTGTGACTACCCCAATCTAGTACTTCTCAAGCCAAAGAGGGAATGCTGTTGCGCTCAACAAAGTGGGAGCAATGCCCACCCGTAGCTCACAAGTCAAACCCCAATGCCCCGGTGCTCAACAAGGAGGACGTCGAAGCGCCTAGAGACCCCCCACGGTCTACTACCCCTTCTAGCTTCCTGAGGTCACTGTTTTTAGTTGATAGGAAAAATGGCTAGATGGATGCCTATTAAACTAAGACCTCTCTATCCCCTGTCGTATCTCGCGAGTACCTCGAAGGGTGATAACCGAGTAGAGGAGCAGGAAATAGAGAAGTTTTTGTTGGTTAATTTTAGGGGTTAATTTTAAGTCTTGGTGGTTAATATGCAAGGTAAATTTTAGGCTGTCAACAAGATCAACCAAGCGGTAACCCTTATGGGAGGTGCTGGTACTTGATCTTGGACTAAAAAAAAAAAAAATGTGTAATTGTAACAGAAAAAGAAAAGTTGTTTTAATTACCTAAGCCCCTACTTCTCCTGCTTTTCATATCCAACTTGAAGTCCCTAAAGGGAGATGACAAGTGGATAGAGGATACACAGGATGGGTGAGTTGTATGGTTACTTTTAACTGAAAATAAAACAATTACTGAAACTTAAAAGAAACTGTAACTAGCTAAAGCAATGCCTAACCGCACAGCAATCTTTGTGACAGAGATGGTGGTCTGTCACAAAGATAGGTGGGTAAACAGGAAAAATAAAACAGATTATATTAACCTCAAATTTCCCATGCTTACAAAGGCTTTCTTTGTCTTTTCCTGACTTTTAAAGTTTTGGTCATAAGCTTTTCTCCTTATTTCATCCAACTCTACTAACTGATTTACTCTGTTTTGAAGTGCAGACTCTTCTATGTCAAACTCTCGGAGCAACTGATACACTGGCAGGGTAAGGTGAACTGGCAGCTGAGCTTCTAAACCATAAACCAACTCAAAATGACTCTTGCCTGTAGAAGCTTTCTTTGTTATTCTATCAGCCCATAAAGCATACTTTATTTTACTGTCCCAAGATCTTTTGTTATCCCCTACAATTTTCTTGACTATGGTCATTAAGTTTTTGTTACTAGACTCTGCTTGACCATTTCCTTGAAGATAATAATCTGATGCATGAGATAATATAATGCCATACTTTAAACAAAATGCAGACATTTCAGTTGAACAAAAGGCTTTAGCATTATCTGTTACTATCTTTGAAGGAACTCCAAATCTTGTTATTATCCTATCTTCAAGAAAATCCATGACTACCTTTTCATTTGCTGATTTAGTGGGAATAGCCTCTACCCATTTAGTAAAGTAATCTGTTGCTGTTATAATCCATGAAAAACAATTACTTGAATTATCCCTAAACTTTCCTGTGAAGTCTAAACCCCACTGCTGAAAAGGTGCTTCTACAACAACTGGCTGAAGGGGAAGGGCAGCTAACTTTTGTTTTCCAGTGAATAACTGACAAGGCTCACACTTCGTCACAAACTGATGCACATCTGAAAAGATGGTGGGCCAATAATACCCATCTCTAAGAATCTTATGGGTAGTGGTTCTAGCAGCAAAGTGACCACCACAAAAACCATTATGAAAGTCATCCATTAGCTTTTTAGATTCGTTTTCGTCCACACATCTAAGGATAATCCCATCTAGATTCCTCCACCCTAAACCATCTTTAATTAAGATATACTTGGATGCTTTGAGCCTTAAGGCTCTTCTCTTATGACCAACTAGGTGACTTGGGCAAGTCAAATTTTTAAGATAAAAGATAATATCGGAATACCATTCAACTTGCTCAAGCTTTAACAAATCCAGGGATGAATCTGGAACATCAATCTCACAAACCATATTCTGATCAACCATATTGTGATCAACCAAACCTAAAGCCTTCTCATTACTTTCTGTTAACATCTTAGCTAATCCTTGTCCTTTGATTAATTTAGTGGGCCTGATTTCTAAATCATATTTTTGAATTTTAGCAACCCATCTACTTCTTGGACCTAGGCCTTCTTCTTGAGTTAACACATCTTTAATTGTTGTGCTAGGAACATACCCAATTACTTTGGCATACCCTATGAAAATCCTAAAATGCTTAAGAGATTTTACCAAAGCATAAGCCTGTTTTTCTATTATATGGTACTTTAATCCTGAATCTCTTAAGATTTTGCTCATGTATGCTATGGGTTGTTCTTGACCTTGGTCATTTTTCTGTAATAAAACACCAGCAATGGTGTCTTCA
>LPNX010531117.1:606432-621688 GCA_001517045.1 Pseudotsuga menziesii
TTCCCTTAATAACCCCAAAAACTGACTTGGTTGGATTTAAAGATATCCCAAATTTTCTGTATCTTTCAAAAACCTGTTTTAAGTGCCCTATGTGACTTTTCCCATCCTTAGAAAAAACTGTTAGATCATCCTGATAAATTTCAATAATTTTCCCAATTAAACCTCTGAAAGCATAGTCCATTGCCCTTTGAAAAGTAGCTCCAGCATTAGATAAGCCAAAAGGCATTCTTATATATTCAAAGGTTCCCCAAGGAGTTGTAAAAGTTGTTTTGTGCCTATCTTCTTCTCTAACTCTGACTTGGTTATAACCAGAAAAACCATCAAGCATTGAAATCATACCAGATCCTGTTACTCTTTGCAATAAAGTTTTCATTTTAGGAAGGGGATAATTATCTTTCTTGCACACAATATTTAGATTTCTGAAGTCCACACACAACCTGATTTGACCATTCTTCTTTCTAACCACCACCAAATTGGAGCACCAAGAAGAATGCCTAGTGTGGGCTATTATTCCAGCTTTCAACATCTTTTGAAGTTCTTGTTGTACTAAGGGAGCCAACTTAGGATTTATTTGCCTAAGTTTTTGTCTAAATGGTTTGGCTTCTTCTTTAAGAGGAATGGTATGCTGAATTACATCTTCCCTATAGACTTTAAGTTCATCATATGCGAAGGCCAAAACATCTCTATATTCCCTTAGTAAATTAATGATTTGTTCTCGTTCATCTTTGGGTGGTGATTTCCCAATTTTAACCATCCTAGGCTCTTCTTTTGTGCCTATGTTTACCTCTATATAATCACTTGGCTTTGTGCCTGATTCTTCCTTAGGTTTATGGCCATCTTCTCTATCAAATGCCCTTTCTAAAGACACAACTTTCCTAGGGGCTGGATTAAGCTTTTGACTTTCTTCTGCATAATAACAGCCTTCTTTCTCTTCATTAATGTGAAAGTCAACAAATTCCCCTATATTAGTCAAAAACTTAATCACTTGTTTATCATCATCAAAGACCTGCCAATTATCTACATTATCTGGAACTGAAGGCCTGAAGATAACTTCCATTTTAACTTCTTCATCTACTAACTCTGGTGGTCTCTGAAGAGTGGAAGCAGCAACTGCAAGTCTATCTGCTTTAACATTTAATTCTCTAGGAATTGCAATAAATTCTATGTGATCAAAACATGGAATCAGATCCAAAATTGCATCCCTATATCTTCTTAACCTTTCTGATTTGCAAGCAAACTGTTTATTAACCTGTGAAATAATCAAATCTGAATCACCTTTGACCTCTAACTTCTTGATACCCTTATCTTTACACACTTCTAAACCAAGGAGCAAGGCGTCATACTCAGCCACATTGTTGGTGGCATTGAATTCTAGTCTATAGGAAA
Source organism: Pseudotsuga menziesii (assembly GCA_001517045.1). Lineage (NCBI taxonomy): Eukaryota > Viridiplantae > Streptophyta > Pinopsida > Pinales > Pinaceae > Pseudotsuga > Pseudotsuga menziesii. Next base: position 607,819 of record LPNX010531117.1, read on the forward strand.
AATTGAACTCCTTATGAGAAGGGGATTCAATGACTATGCTTGCACCTTTACCAGCTCTAGAGAAGGCCCCATCAAAGTGCATATGCCAAATTTGATTAACTCTTTCATCTTCATTTGATTCTTCAATAGGTCCTAAAGAGTTAGCCAAAATTGCATAATTTCCCAAGTCATAAGTTTTATACTTTAATTCATTGCTAGGATTTCTTGGGTCTTCTACATGGTGTCTCATTTCCAACTCTCGATTCAATCTACAAAAGTTCCTTCAGGAGTTGGAATGGTGGCATAAGTCAAGTCCATTTGAATATTTCCTCCTAAGTCTGCTCCAGTTTTTCTTGAGAGTAACATACCCCAAGCATCTGGGACATCTATTACTACTATGTCCATTTCTAATTGAATATCTGGAAAAGCTGCTAAGTGCACTTGTAAGCCTTTTATTAAACCACATACATCAATCATCTTACTATCCATTGCACAAATGTTATGATAAGGCCTTGAGATCCTCAGATTTAATTGTTCCATAACTTTTTTAGTCATGACATTTGAGCTAGCCCCTGAATCTAACATGCAGTTGTGTAGAAGATGATTGTTCACTAGCAATGAAAGGAAGAATGGCTGATTCTTTTCATTTCCTTTATCCATACTCTGAAGAATGACAGGTGCATCATGATAGGCTATGGCTTTGTCAACATTATTCTGGCAAGGTTCTTCTATAGCTTTGAGTAATTTTCCCTTTTGAGAAGGGATCTTCATAATTTCTGCTACAGGAACCAACATCTTAGCATTATTTAACCAACCTCCTAGATCAATGTTTAATTGGGTATTAGGAGCAATTGAAACAGGAGGGGGAGGAGATACCTTAGGAACACTGGTTGGAGTTCTTTCTTGACTCTAATTCTTCTTACCATTTCTTTGGTAAGTAATTCCTCTATATCTAGAGAAATCTGACACTTGCTGCTCACTAGGCTTAGGGCCAAAGGCTGCTTCAGCTACTTCATTTATTGACTCAACACTTTGACTATTTTCAACTAGATCCATCCATTCATACATGCCAATATCATACTTCTGCCCACACATGTTCACTTGTTCATTCTCTGTTTTTTCATTCATTTTATCACTTATGATTTGCAAAAAGACTTGACAAGTGTTTTCTTCATGAAAATCCCCACAAGGCCTACAATATGGAATAGCTTGATGATCAACCACATTGGTAGACTCTAGAGGATTAGGGGGCCTTTGATCTTGAGGTGGGGGCCGTCTTTGGTTTTGCCACCTATCATTTGGCTTGTTTGGATAGAAATTATTTCCTCTACTTCTTTCCAAGGAGACTACCTTGTTTTGCAAAGCTGTCTGGTTTGCTTGCATGGCAGCTATCTGATTAGCATGATTCAATTCCATCTGCTTAATCAATTGGGTGAGTTTATCTATGGAGTCACCTTGAGGTTCCTGGTTTTCAAACTTAACCTTTTTTACTTCATTTGACTTTGAAGAACTACCCCTTGAAAACCCAGGAATATTAGATTTACCAGCAGCTTGCATATTTTTATCTATCTTGATAGCTTTTTCTTGTGCATCTTTAAGATTTACAGGTTCCTTATCCCTTATCTGATATTTCATTTCTCCTTCAAATGCTTGGATGTAATAAATCAAGAGAGATGCTTCTTGGGGCTTGATATCTGCGGGGAGGCTTTTTACTAAGTCATTAAACCTTTTATTAAATTCTTCCATGGTTTCATTCTCTTGCTTATGACTAGTATGCAAGGCTGCCAACAAGAAATGATTATCCCTTCTATCACCCCATCTATCATTGAAAGCTTCAATGATTTCCTTGAGAGTTTTGAACTTATTATCATTCTGATCTTGAAACCATTCCATGGCATCATCCTCTAAAGACAAAATGAACAACCTCATCTTAACATCCTCATAGTTATGAGCATTACACCACTTGGCCATGCACTGGTTGAACTTGGTGATGTGAGACTTGGCACTGATGGCATTATTACCTTGAAAGGAAGGTAACTTTTCTATAGCTTTATCTGGCAAATCATGAGGATAACTAATGATGTTAGAAAAATCACATGGTTTGCATAGATCATCCATTGGTGAGGATTGGTTGTTTTGGGCAAACAACAAATGGATATCAGAGATAGCTTCTTCTCCAAGATTTGCAAGGAGTCTACGGGGAGCAAGTCTATTCAACCTCCTCCTATATACCCTTTCAGGCTCGGTGAGGGAGTTGAGTAGACCACCTGAATGGCTCCGGGTAGAATACCTCACTATATTTTGAAGTGGAGTCGCCACTTGGAGAAAAAGATAGCTCTAATATCGGTAAATAAGTTATTAAAATTTAATTAAAGAATTTTATTAACAGTTTAAACAACTAAAGAATTCAAAAACTAATTAATTAAGTCAGACCAAGGACAAATGACTTGTCCCCGGCAACGGCGCCAAAGATGTTGCCGCCTAATTCACACTTTAAGACACAGGAAAGTTACAACTTACTATGTGTGTCCTTGGGGGCAAGTGAGAGCTGGGGACCACTGTCACCACAGTCCACAACTCCTCCGTTTAGGCAAGATCCCAACAGAGCCAAGGGGGGTAGTCCCTACAGGAAAGCTAAGTTCCGGATTTATTAATTAATTACAAATTAATTAAAGGGATCTTTTATTAAGATTGAGGCTAAGACTTTATATTTTCTAAGGAATGACAAGCAGCATGCAAATGCAAAGATTTCCTTTTAATGTCAAGCAAACCTTGAGATAAATAAAGACCAGTGCCTATTACAAATGGAGTCTAAAATTATAACTTTACAAATTTACAACTGAAATTGAAATGTAAGTTAATTAAACCACAGTTTAAGTGTTATCCCAATTAAACAAGGTTACAATATGGCAAATGAATACTTATGAGCAATATAAACAATAATAAATGAGCAGTTAACCAATATTAACAATATCCATAGTTGTAACAGATTGAATAATGGAACAATTGTCAAGCTATTACCCCAAAAATTTGTGTTACACAAGATCTCAGATTACTAAACCATGAATTAAAGATGCCACCACAAGAGTTTGCGAAACTGAAATGAAATGCTTGTAACTGAAAAGTGAAGAGCTTGCAAATAAAATAAAAGTGAGAGTGCTTGTAGTAAAACCTTGAACAGCAAGGCAAAGATAAACAGCAGTGACCTGTGTTTGTAGGACGTTTTGCAATGCTTCTTGGTTCGTTTTAATAAATTTTATTAAGGTTTTTCTTCTTGAAGTTAGTTTTAGAATTGGTGGTGTGACTACCCCAATCTAGTACTTCTCAAGCCAAAGAGGGAATGCTGTTGCGCTCAACAAAATGGGAGCAATGCCCACTCGTAGCTCACAGGTCAAACCCCAATGCCCCGGTGCTCAACAAGGAGGACGTCGAAGCGCCTAGAGACCCCCCACGATCTACTACCCCTTCTAGCTTCCTGAGGTCACTGTTTTTAGTTGACAGGAAAAATGGCTAGATGGATGCTTATTAAACTAAGACCTCTCTATCCCCTGTCGTATCTCGCGAGTACCCCGAAGGGTGATAACCGAGTAGAGGAGCAGGAAATAGAGAAGTTTTTGTTGGTTAATTTTAGGGGTTAATTTTAAGTCTTGGCGGTTAATATGCAAGGTAAATTTTAGGCTGTCAACAAGATCAACCAAGCGGTATCCCTTATGGTAGGTGCTGGTACTTGATCTTGGACTAAAAAAATAAAAAAATGTGTAATTGTAACAGAAAAAGAAAAGTTGTTTTAATTACCTAAGCCCCCACTTCTCCTGCTTTTCATATCCAACTTGAAGTCCCTAAAGGGAGATGACAAGTGGATAGAGGATACACAGGATGGGTGAGTTGTATGGTTACTTTTAACTGAAAATAAAACAATTACTGAAACTTAAAAGAAACTGTAACTAGCTAAAGCAATGCCTAACCGCACAGCAATCTTTGTGACAGAGATGGTGGTCTGTCACAAAGATAGGTGGGTAAACAGGAAAAATAAAACAGATTATATTAACCTCACAACAATCTCTATTACAGAGATGGTGGTCTGTAACAAAGATAGGTGGGTGAACGAAAATGAAACTAGAAAGGAAACTACAACTAGCTAAAACAATAAGCTAACCTCACTTCAATCTTTGTGACAGAGATGGTGGTCTGTCACAAAGATAGGTGGGTAAACAAAAAAACTTGCATAAACAGAAATCTACTCTACTTCCTAATCTATTTACATATGTATTACAAGTGCTTGTTAAACTTTTGCAGAATACCCCAAGATAACTTCTCCTTGGGGTTTACAAATATCAGAAAAAAAAAGAGAAGAGTGAGGGTTTGAACCCCTTTTGGAACCGGTTGAAGGTTGAGGTATTTTTGGGCCAATTTGGGCAGCACCTCCCCTTCACCTGTGCAAAACCTGTCACAAACCAGAAAGCTTTGTTCGCTGGAAATCACAGAAAACTCAAAAAAAAACTGTTAAAAATATTAGTACCAAAAAACCACTAATTTACAGCAAAAATCTGAGAGAAAAAATAACAGAAATATGATGTTTAGAGGGCTGAAAAACTGAGTTTCCAGCCACCTAAATGATGTTAAAACAGCAGATCTGAAGTATTTAATCAATATACTAAGGGTTGGGGCCTTAAAACCAAGGTTTTTATCACTATACAGTGATAAAAACTGAGTTTCAAAACTCTCTTAAGCAAAAGTGCGAAAATGAAAAACAGAAAAATAACCAGTGGAGAAAATGCTCCTTTGTTCTAGATCCCTGCAAATAAACTTATGAGAGCTGCAAAATGTAAGCAAGAGGTGAGCACCCAATATATCTATCAAAATACTTTGACAAATCCTATTGAAAACCCACAAATGAAAGCAGAAATACTTCTACTTGCAAATCTCTCCACAAATTACTTTGTGGAGAGCTATCTATGCTAATACAAATGCAAAATCAAATAAATCTAAAGCAAGTTACCTCCCAAAGAAGCATGGAATGTAGAAGAGAGACACCAAAAATTCCTCCAAAGATTACTTGTATTAAGCCCAACTAGGGCAAGAAAATTACAATAGCTAAAGAAGCTTGAGACAATATGGGAAGAGAGTGTGGAGAAAAATTCCAACAGCATAACAATAGCATGAGAGAAGTTGTGAAATGAGGGAGTGAGACCCCCATTTTATAGTTGAGGAAGACCCCAACCCCTTGAAGATCAATGGCCGAGATTAGATCTGGATCTAGGTTAAATCTCCACCACTAGATCTAGGGTTTTGACCAAATGCCCACCCTTAGATCTTTTTGATGAGTTTTAAAAAAAAATAAAGTGGGCCCAAGAGCTAGGCGCCCTCCTCTAAATTTGGTGACGTCCTTCATATTGTAGCGCTCCACTGAATAGCTAGTGCCTCCTCCAATTTAGCGTTCCTCCAAATGATGTAGCGCCCCTTTAAATGGCTAGCGGCCCACTAAATATAGTGATGCCCCACTCCATATATGGCGCGCTCTCTAAAATAGTGGCGCCTCACTTTAGAGCTAGCACCCCTTCTCTACATATGACGCCTCCTTATACACATGCGCCCCCATTTATTTGGTAGACGCCCTCCAAACTAGCGCCTTTCCTTTAATTGGTAGCGCCCTCTTGTTTGGGGGTTTTTTTACTTAAAATGGGCCACATTTTAGCTAGACGCCCTCCTTTTAAACCTTGATGCCCCACTATATGAGGGTTTTAACTTGGACTTGGTCCCTTTAGAGATGCTTTAGCATGTGACGCCTCCAAAAATGGTGGTTTGGCCACTTAATATCCTCTAAACTTAGCTTTGACCTTGGCACTTACTCCAAAAAGATATTTAACCTTTAGACTTAGGCTAAATATTAATCCACCTTAGATTTAATTTTTCAAATTAATATTTTTAAATTTTTCCAATTTTGACTTAGGAAAAATTAAAAATAAACTTGGAAAAATTATATCTTGGCCATGGGGGGGTGGAAAAATTTGAAATAAATTTTCTTAGGCTTAGGAACCCCCAAACAAAATTACCATGGCATTATTTGATTTTTTCCTTCAAAATTAAATAATATGAATTTTTGACTTAGGAAAATTAAAAAATTTCCCTAGGGGAGATAGACCCCTCCTGACCAAAATTGGTCTATCTCTTCAACCACTTATCTGAATGACATGGGACTCGAAGCAGTGGCTTAGGGGGTTTCATAGCAATTTACTTTGCATTTATAGCCCCTATTACAAAATGCCATGCTTGAGCAATTACATTATTACATCAAAACTTAGTTAATTAACCACCAAGGGGTGAGATTAATTAACTAGAAAAAANCATTACATCAAAACTGAGTTAATTAATCACCAAGGGGTGAAATTAATTAACTGGAAAAAATTAATAAAAATACAACAACATAACGAAACTCCGCAAGACTCTATACAAATGTCTAGCATGGTCACGAATCATTTTTGAAGCCTTAGCCACCTCATGGACTTGACTGGTAGAACGTCCGTCACCACTTTGGAGGATTTTGAGTGAAAAACCAAACCGATTAAACTCGTTTACACAACAAGATCAATTGGAAACCAATTAAAATCGTTTACACAACAAGATCAATTGGAAAGGGAAAAAACACTCGATGAGGGGACTTCCCTAACAACCAGTTCCATGGTGTGGCATCCATACCACATGACCCATACTAGTACATATAATTACATTAATTTTCCCACGCAGGGGAGCGGACATTTCGTTTTACAAAGGGGCAATTGCCCTGCAGAAGTGAAAAATNGATATTTCGTTTTACAAAGGGGCAATTGCCCTGCAGAAGTGAAAAAATCCTCAGATTTTTCCAAGGTACCATTAGTACAACTATGTACATCTTCATGTACATGGAGTNAGTACAGTTTGTACAACTATGTACATCTTCATGTACATGGAGTTGCCACCTAGTCGAAATAGGTGGGCAACAGGGAGCAGATCCGGGTCTCCCCCATTGTTGTCCTGGACTAGGATAACCTAAAGTGAAGGCTGCCTTGATTGGCATGACAACCATCCATTTGGGAGTCTAGGCAGTCNGCAAGATTTGGCTCCAACTTGGGGACATGTGTTTGATCATCGGAGAGCGCATGAGAACTCCAGAATCCTGCAACCACAAATTTCTCACCAATAACCAACATAAGACCTCCAACAAAACCAATAAATAAACAATAAATAATATAAATAAATGAAATTGCTATACAAAATGAAATAGACATACAATTATTCACATCTATATGCATAATGAATANCCACCTCAAGCAGGCAACTACAAGGCGGGTGATAACAGGGCGCACTACCTCACTTGAACAAATCAATTTCACTTGGTGCTTCATTCGAATTGCTTCAAATTGATCGAGATGAGATAAATCATCATTTGCAAGGTATCTACAAGATTTTTCAAGTAAGATCTACTCTATATCTCTTGTTTTAAATTTCTATTCTATTCGTTTAAAATATTCTCTGGCGAAACCCTCATTTATTAGTTTAGTAGGTTTGTGTCTGGCTTTAAAACTTAAAACCCACCTTGGAAATAAATTAAAACCCCTTAGTTTAGATCTTCGTGACCATTGAACTCAATTTCCCATCTAACGCACTGGCCATTTCTCTAGGGGAAGACGCCCTCCTTGGGATAAGTGGGTATCTTCAGTTTCGCAAACTGTGTATTGCTAGTTTCACCTCCAATTGTTTAATTTTACACCTAGCAATCAATCTGAGTGTCTAATTTTGATTAATTTCACCATTTACCCTTAGTTTCAATTTTTCATGCTTAAAACCCTACAGTAAAATTGGGGCTTTTCACACAGACACTCGTGATCTCTTAGTAATTGTATAAAACTCTAATTAATTGTTCTACTAAGAAATTTAATCAAGTTCCCCTGGACTATCTACTTTCCTTCCTCATTTTTAGGGATCTTGGTTATAGGGATGCCCCTTGGGCTTAGTGTTTTCACTGAGTCCGAAGTGTCGGTATCCTTGACTAGCGTGACATCTAAGTTCTTTCATAGGACTTGGATATCATAGGCCGCGACTTTAGTTTCCTTTCCCTCTGCCATCCTGGATAGGTTCTCCCTACAGGGCAACTACAAGCTTTGTGATAGCAAGCATCATAGTAGAGGTGCAAGTGCAGTCGCAACTAGCCAAACCATATTCCATTCTATTCATCACTTCTTAGTTTCCCCCATCCTCCTTGTTGGCCATGCCCTTCTCTCCTTATCCCTTCGGGTTGACCCCCCCCTGCCACACCACCCTCCATGGGTGCACCTTGTACTGCTATTCTTTTCGACAAAGGGGATTAGGATAGATTCTCTTCCCACCTTTGTCATATGCTTCCCCTTGAGTCCCTATACTCCACTTGATTCTACCTCTTCCAAGTACACTTGCCTCTCATCTAACATCTAGGAAGAAACCTTAAAGGCATACTTGCACACCACCCACTCCACTCATGCCACCCCAAAACCTTGCCCATGCCCTATGAAGCAATGGTAAGACAAGGAGTACAATGCTCTTCACCGGCTAATTCAGCATGCATTCACCCATGCTCGTTTGTTCTACTCCAAACTTAAAGCTTCCTATCGCTGCTTCTACCCCAAACTTAAAGCTTCCTACAACTGCATCCTCCACCACAAGAAATGCCTCCTCATCTCTCAGAGGATGACGAGACTTATGTGCTCTCCTCATCCACTCTCCCAAAAACTTCAAGCGTACTACTACCATCTTCCCTTGCCACCCCCCCCCTCCCAACAAAATTTAACCTCATAACCATGTACTCTCATACCTCTACCCTTGACAATGTCCTCGGGAAATCCCAAATTCAAGTTACCTCCCCACCCCCTTCATACTATTTATTCTCACATCAGGACATCAAAGAGGCTATTTGGATAATGAACACCAATAAAGCAGCAGATGAGGAGGGTTTCCAAGAAGAGTTCTTCAAGCACAGTCTTTTGGTTCTAGATAATTACTTGGTCAATCTCTTTAACCAAGTGGTCCGTACAATTATTAATTTATTCCATTGTCTTGGTCACATCACACCATTCAGCCAATACAAAAATTGGGTTCCAACTTAGACGCCAACAATTATCGAACGATTGTGGTGGGTCAAACATTCTCAAAGCTCTATGCTGTAGTCCTTCATATGAACATTTCTAGAGAGCTTCAGAGGAGACAACTTAGAGGTAGAGGACAGGCAAGTTTCCAACCCACACATCAGACCATTGGCCACATCTTTACTCTCCGGGCTATCATAGAGGAGGCACAACATTGCTCTTTGAAAGTCTATTACTACTTTTTAGATTTTCGAAAAGATTTTGATTCTACTCCTCAAGAGGCCCTATTCCAAAGGCTTAGAGACTATTAGCATCTTTGAGACCCTATTGATTTCCATCATGCACCTAAATGAGTCAGTCCTTGGTCATCTTCGCACAGTTCACAGGGTATCAGATTTCATTCGAAGAACCATTAAGGTTAAGCATCATGTCCCTTACCCTGTTTCGGATCAATATTGACAAGTTAAAGGGCTTCCTTTATGAGCATATCTAGAATGGACATGGGTGCCTCCTCTGTTGAATTATTGTAACTTCGAAGAATATTCTAAATGTATTTTTTTGATGGAACCTTTTGGAGATGTTATTATTCCTCCATCGGGATGATATTATTGTATTAGATCAGTAGATAGTCATGAGGAAAACCCTCCATTGTAAGTCGAGTCATTAGCACCCTCCTAAATATAATATTAAGTTGTTTTGAGTCCTCCTAGAGAAGTCGGCCCAGTCAAGTTTAGTAGGGTCGACTTAGTTGAGTGAAAAGTTAAGTGAGAGGAAGAATATAAATAGAGAGAGGCGCTCCTCATTTGAAACAAACAGACACACACTTGTGTAGCGCATGAGAGAGAGAGAGTATTATCTGCAAGGAGGAGAAGGACCAGTCCGAGGTTTTATCTTTTTGATCATCTATATTGAGAAAGCTTTTCTTGCTGGGTTTTTCTCTTTAAGGTTTTCCCAAGGTGAACTGATATTCTCTAATGTTCTATGATAGTGCTGACTCGCACACTCAATCTCATACAAATTTGCAAAATAATTGTGCATGCAAACTCGCCATGCAAAAATGCCCTAAAATATAGCTAAATTAGGGTTAGGGTTTTGCAGAGAGAAATTAACACTTACCACTAATATTCTGGCTGATAATGACTCTAGAGATAGCTGTATGCATAAGGATCCGGATGGGTGGTCTAATAATGCTCTTTTCCTCTCGTGTTACCGCCCCACAGCACCGTAAAAACCCTCCAGACTGAAGGTGACGTTTTTGTAAGAGGAGAGGTTCGTTTGGGCTGAAACTTTCTGAGCTTGTCCGTCTGCTGATGCTGGAGAGAATGCCTGATGCATGCGGAGGCTCTGCTGAGATCTGAAGGCCCAACAGCTGATTAGGGCTTTCTGGCTGAAAACCCCCTCTTATGGCTGCACACGTGTCCCTGCAACGATCTATACCATGTACTAGATAACTAATGAATGAATGAAGAACAAGTGGTGAACCTGTATGGCTTACCCGGAATAAGACTAGGACAGATGTTTCACTGCCGAAATCCTGTTAGCTGAAGACTCCGTCTCCAACCCCAACTGTTGTGCTGCACGCTGTGCTGCTATCCAAGAGCTCCCAAAATAATAATAATCCAAAAGTGAAGTCTCCTCTTGCTTTCTCCTCTATTTATAAAGTTCAACTGCGCAAAACCCTAATCTTTGACCTAATTAGGTCACTTTATCTTCTAATTTGCCGTTGATTTGCATGCATGCGGAGGGAGACTTAAATAGTGCATGCATCATTAAAATAATGCTGGGATGGCATGTATGTCATTTTTAGGGTTCGCATGCATCTCACTTTTAGGGTTCGCATGCATGTCATTTTTAGGGTTTGCATGCATGTCACTTTTGGGAACATTACAGTTCTCCCTTGCCCAAGATTGCTTGTCCTCAAGCAATGCCAATGCAAACCCACAATCAATCAACTAAACCAACTGAATCCGGGGATGATCCCAGGGTCCCAAATTATCCTAGGAGATCTGCTGCACCCTCTACTCAAAACACTGCACTGTACGGTACAATCACCAGAAACCTCCTGAAAACACCCTCTAGCAATCACTAAACGGTCAGTCACCGTAATCCCAAAGTCCCAAATCAATCTGAGAATTGCAGAGGTCAAAATGCATCCACCGCTACCCTGCGTAGTATCGACACACGGAGCATCATGTAGACTCCCAAGTAATGCCATCATTAAACACTGTATCCATCCCTCATAAGGTCTTCCACCTGTATCCCAATGCAAACCTGTGCATATTTCTTCCCAAATATCCGAAGGCTCTTGTGGAACTATACTCTTGGCTAGGAATGTCTTCCCAAGAATTGCCCACTCAATAGGACACCAACTCTTAATCTCTCTCCAATCCAACCCCCGAAAAGTACCTTGTCCATAAGCACCATCACAAGAAATAAGTCTACCAAGTTGACATTCTACCCTTTTGATTTCAACTAGAATGCTCATATACTGCTGGTCAATTTCTCGATCTTGGCCAACTTGTAAAAACCATCCACCATTATGCAAATGTGGACTCAAGCTACTGCAAGGCAATGTGACACTTGAAGCAGCGAAACGTGCCCTGTTTCCAGTATCCTTCTCGACTAGGTTAAAGAGCACTCCCAATATGACAACAAGCAAATCCAAATCTTGGTCACTCAGTACTTCGTCACAAGATCCATTCGCTGGTGATTCTGTGCTGGTGTCTTTTCCTGTGCGCTTACTCGAAGATAAGAGATGACATTGAAAAAGAGGGTAATGATCAACAATTAATGAAGCCATTGTATCAAGCCCTCCACAAACTGCCACTTGGTGACAACCAATGGGATTGTCATTTGTCAAATTCATAAGGACCTTGACAGCTGAAAGGAGACAATCACCAAGTAAAGTGCCAGTTTCAGCCCATTGCCTTTTGGTAAGTTCATTCTCAGCTAAGATCAACTTTACAGTATTGTCAGCATGTCCACCTGTGATAATGTGCATGTCTGAAGTGATTGCAACAACGGATGAACTTCTGATTCCTGGGGCAGGAAAGGCTATGCAACAAGGATAATGCCAATCTTCAATACTAGAGCCTTTGAAGATACGCATGAAAGCACCACCACTAGAGCTCACAGCTGCTTTCCCATGCTGAAATAGGAAAGGCATACCATGCCCATCTGGGGTATTTGGCTGCCATCTGTGCAATGCAACATGAGCTGCTGGCAAATTTGTGTCAACTATGATGATTGAATCTGCGGAAGCAGAAATTGCAGAAGCCGGAACTTGCAACGCTCTGGGTTTGGAATCACATAGGATTTTATTTCTGTGGGGTTCCTAAATATGGTCTGTAAGTGAAGAACATCAGCTAAAGGACGCCTTTTCACATGTGGGAGCGTTAAAAGTTGAGATGGAGTCTGCCCAAAGTAAGCAATCTGATCTTGTTCGGCATGGCGAAGGACTGGATCAGAAATCTTATCAATATCAACTGCCCCTTCATATGTCATATAAAAGAAAACATTGTTAGCAGCAACGGCTTCTTTTCCTCTTTGTTTATATCCAAATATGAGGTCAATCCACTCATTCAGATGTGCAGAGACATGTTCACTCTCAAGCGCTGTCCGATGTTTGTGAATGAAGTCAATGGGACTGTTAGCCCAAGGAGGAAGCTTGACAACATCAATCTTCTCTCCCAGTTGAGTTGTACCTAGATCTATACCATTATCATTTGTAAGAACTTCTAGAAGATAAAATAGTTCTGGAACCAATTCTTTCACATCACTCATATCCTCTAAAACACCATTCCAATTTTTCCTTAGAGGCAATTTTCGTTTTCTTTCAAGTTGTATTTCATTCACTGTGTTAACAATCCTTGGCATAAGAAGCTCACGCAACTTCAACCTTGCCATAAATTCTGCATTTCCACCAAGGATGATATCTGTTCCACGCCCTGCCATATTTGTGGCTATAGTGACGGCTCCAAGGCGACCACTTTGGGCTACTATTTCTGCTTCTCCGGTATCATTAACATACCCACTAGCAAGCTCAGCTTCGACCAAATCAATAGGAATCCCTTTCATGAAAATGTTAGGATTCAAATCTTCTTCAAGGATGGCCCCAACACCTTTTGAGCTGTCAGACCAATAAATTAACTGATCATCTAACACATCACCAAAAATTTGTTTACTTAGATTTTCAGGTAATGAACCACCTGCATAACCTACAGGCACTTGAACATTCTGCAAGTCCAGAGGCAATTCAACCTGTTTAGGATCTGCTGCCTTTTCATTCATCTGAACTGATTTTAATCCAAATGCATCGCTAGAAATTATAACAGCATCTATATGTTTGTTGACTGGTTCAATATTCATACCAGATCTAAGCACTTTAGCATTCGTTGAATCCGAGAGCAGGTCTTCACATGGCTGGATAAAAGGTTGGCAATGTAAATTTCCAGTAGGAGACTCGTTGTATAGAACCTCAACCTCCAATTGCACAGAGATACATCCAGCTGATGTCATTGATGGATTTTCATGCTCAGAAAATTCCTTTTCACAGAAATCAGAGTCACCTGGGATTTCACTTTCTGCATAATCGGCATTTAACTCAACACATGAACTCTCATCTTGTATCAGTGCATCATCAGAACTAGAAGCTAACTCAGAAGCATCAGATACAGCTGCCAGTTCAATTTTTTTTGAGTCTGAAGATATCAAAGGGAAAAGATGTTCCATTTCATCACTACATTTATGTTCATTTTGCTTTTGAACATCAAGGCTTCCAGAAGCAAACTCAGAAG
>LPNX010531216.1:0-95417 GCA_001517045.1 Pseudotsuga menziesii
CGTAGTGGTGAGATATCGCAGGGAGGCGATATCGCATCGGCAGAGGAGCTGCGATGCGAGATACTGCGACCTGAGGGCTTAGCGTTGAGGAGAAGATGGGTGTTCCGCGGTGCGCGGAGATGTGGTAAGGATTGGAATGTTGCGAGTAAGTGGAAGTTGTGCGACGCGAGAGGAAATTGTGCAACCTGCGCAGGAGTAGGCTTCGCACAAGTAAAAGAGCTGCGAGTAAAAGGGAATGTGCGACGCGCCGAGCTAGGTGGTCTAGTAATGTGTGCAGGGGAAAGAGAAGATAAGTAGGATGCACAGAACCTGGTCCAAGACACTTGAGTCTTGGCCAACCCATGAGATTCACTTCGGGTGAGACTTCAGATCGCTTTGCGGTCTGTTGCCGAAAGGGCCAGTGAGTTTTGGGTATTGTTGATTAATTATAGTAAACCCGGGTCTGCCCATGCAATCAACAAATGGTTCCGTTGCCAGTTTAAACGACTGGGAGTCCATGTTCTGTTGGCATCCTACGCGAGAAGAATTCCACCAGTGTGCTAGAAGGCTACGTCACAGAGTTTGCAGTTGACCAAAGAAAGAGCTTCAGTGCCGCCGAACGATACTTCTTCAAAGGATATCGCGGTAAGTACCTAAGATCTTTAAACTTGTCCCTTAAGATGTTGCTGTATAAAAAAGGAACAATGGATCTAGTCTCAGATGAATAAGTTAAGCTAGTAATGTCACAAGAATTTGAAAGTGATTTTGATGACATTGGACGAACACGGAGTGGAAAGAAGTATAAAGTAACATCTAGTTCTGATATATTTGAAGACAGTTCAAACAGTACTAGACAGTAGAGCCCTAACACCACTGAGGAACCAGAGGGGGGTATCCCTTACCACCCCTATACTCCACAAAAGTAGATAGGGACTCAGAATAATCCCATAGGCACTCCATCTAGTAGCTCACAGTCAGTACCTACTCCCGTTACAGCACCTTCACCTACACCGCTGAGTGGTAGTACTCCAGTTAGTCAGAACCCACCATAGAGAAATAGAATGGGAGACGACATGAAGCTACCTATCTTTAAAGGCACAGGAGCTGAAGATCCGGAACAACATTGGTTCCTATGCGAAGCTATGTGGACCATTAAAACAATCAACGATGATAACCTTAAACTTGTACAGTTGGTTACCACACTCAGAGACAGAGCCCTGACATGGTACATAAAGTATACTACACTACCTAAAACAATCGCCCAGGTCAAGAACGCCATGATTAAAGAGTTCAAGAAACCTAAATCTGAGTCTCAGTGTATTACAGAGCTTAAAGATATTAAACAGCTACCATCAGAGTCAGTCTGGGACTTTGACCAGAAATTCAAAGCTCTTATAGACCAAGTAAGTTTCGACTTCGCACCAGAGCAGCATAAAGAATGGTTTATCGCAGCATTGCTCCCTCATATCAGAATGCCACTAATGCAACAGAAACTCACTACCCAAGATGAAGCGCTGGAAATGGCAATGAAACTAGAGGCTTCACCTCTAGCAGAAACCAGTACAGGGATGACAACTCTACAGACCCAGTTGGCTAACCTCACCTTACAGATACATGAACTTAAAAAAGGGAAAGAGGCTATGCAAGACATATGGTGCATAAAGTGCAGAGAACAGGGCCACAGTAAAGACAACTGTCTAGTCTTTGCAGAGTATTTAGCGTCAGGGGATCCTAACCCCTTACCACGAGCACGAGGGCCATGGTGTGAAATATGTAGAACTCAAGGAAATCCACCTCAGCAATGCCCTTTGCTTCAAAAGTATGTCCAGACACCCAAAAATCTCTATTGTATCTTCTGTAAATCCATCGGGCATGATCCACAAGATTTCCGAGCTTACGATCTCCTGTCAGAAAGAACACAGGATGTGTACAGAGTCCAAACAGACACACAGGGTCCAGCAACAGGAACACAACCGGCTCAGCCGTATGGAGGCCGAGGAGGAGGATTCAGAGGACGAGGCCGAGGAGGAGGCTTCGCAAGAGAAGGAGGTTTTGGTCAAGGTCGTGGACCAGTCACTTGTTACAATTGTGGAATTGTCGGACACTATGCTAGGGACTGCCAGAACGCCACTACTACTTGTAATTACTGCAAATCTTACGATCATACCATAGAAGAATGTCCCATATTGATAGCTAAGATTAGAGAACCTAAGCCAGTTGCACACCAGAATATCCAGCTCATTGCTACTGAACCTAAGGAACCAGAACCAGCAATTAACATTGTGACACGGAGCGGTGCTTCCACCAGTGGCACATCGCAGGAGACCAGACAAACCACAAGTCAAGAGTGGGTGCGCAGAGCTCCTACTAAAGCAACTGCACTCAACCTACAGAAGAATAAGGAGACCTTTCACGAAGCTAAAACTTCCTTTGAGGAACCTCCACTAGCAGGAGCGCAGGTACCACCGTCTAGGGGCGTACCACAGCAAGTACATCTGTAGCAGTAACCCTGAGCAGGCACAGCAGGCTACCACATCCGGAAGATGTGATGAGGATGAATCGACAGGAAGTATACAAGCCTTCCTGCACAGCTACTTGAAACTCCTGAGAAACGATAAAGCTGTTGGCGAGCTACAGCGTATGATAGACCAGTGTCAGCAACCCTCTCTCTCGGACAGTGCACACCGCGCTGTCCATAATATTACACGACATGCAAGGACAGGAAGAGAGATGAAGTTCACAGCTCAGATTGGTGACTTCGAAATGGATGAGGTTGTCTTAGACCTAGGATCATAGGTGAACGTTCTAACCAAGCAAACGTGGGAACAGATGGGCAGTCCTCAGTTATCCCTATCACCTATCCACCTGAGACTAGCTAATCAGCAGCGAGTATCACCATTGGGTCGATTATCGCAGGTGCCAGTTGATATCGACGGAGTTTGTACTTTCGTGGACTTCGAGGTCATAGAAATCATTGGTGAAAGTCGACCCTATCCAGCACTACTGAGTATTGATTGGGCAATCGGCAGCAAAGCTGTCATTGACCTAAAGAAAAGACAAATGACCTTTGAAGATGCGCGGATCTGGGTCATCGCACCACTGGATCCTTACCAAGGACCTAGATATATCGAACCTATCCGAGCAAAGGACGAGGCACACAATATGGAGAGTCTCTACCAGATGACAGCAAACCAGAATGACTATATCAATCCCACTGCAGAGGGGCACATTAGTTGGCAAAGCGACAGTTCATGTGCATCGGATTCGGATGTTGGTCTAGAAAACTGGCAGAACAGACTCTACGAAGTATCATCCCGCAGATGTGCGTTTATAAGTAAGTTCCTATGATGGATTGGTGCCGAGATCGCTGAGACTCCATCATATCATGGTTTGACAGATATCCAAGATTTTCTCGAACAATTTGAGCAACAAACTACCCCTGAACAGAGGATCGCAGCTATGGACCTTGCAGTTAGAGCCACACCTGCAAGATGGTGGTATGCGCATAAAGAAAATATTGCATCATGGGATAACATCAAAAGACTGATGGCAATCAGATTTTCCGACGACAGCAGGTATACTCAATGTAAATACACAGGAGAAACTGACCCCAGGGTACACATTCAGATATGTGAACAGAATTGGTCGAATATTCCAGAGGATGAATGGGTTCACAGATTCATTCACACATTGGACACAATTCCAAGGAATTGGTATACAGAGACCGAGCTGCGCAAGGGAACAACCACATGGCCGCTTATGACAGACAGTTTCCTACTCACTTTTGCATTTGAATCAGAACATCCAAATGTCGCCAAGGCCCTAGATATCATCAAGACAAATATTTTTGAGGACCACACTATCTCAGTACCAGTCCAACCTGAGTGGACTATCCAGCTAGAAGAGGCATTGGAATGCTATAATTTCACATCAGAATTAGAGGAAGCGGATGAGGACCCTCGCAATACCAACATTCCAGAATCAGAAGGCACTCGCGAAGTGGAGGGACCACAGCTAGAAATTCCAGCGATCACCGAACCCATCAAGATTAAAAAGGTCAATATTGGCACAAACGAAGAACCTAAGTTTGCCTCTATTGGAGATTACTGGAATGCTGAAACAGTAGGACAGATTGCAGACCTGCTACATGATTATCAAGACCTATTTCCCACCAAGTTCACAGAGATGAAGGGAATAGTTGGAGACTTGGGAGTCATGAGGATACCGCTAAAGGAAGGTGCTAGACCAGTTAAGCAGCGTCCATACAGATTGAACCCGCGATACAAAGAAAAGGTAAAGGACGAAATTGATAAAATGCTAACAGAAGGCATCATAGAGCCAGTAGAGGAAAGCGAATGGGTTAGCCCTATGGTAGTGCAAGAGAAGAAGACGAAAGGGGACATACGGATCTTTGTTGATCTGCGAAAACTCAATGATGCATCACTTCATGATCCATTTCCAACACCGTTCACTGACGAAGTATTAGACAACGTGGGAGGACAAGAGGTCTACTCCTTCACTGACGGGTTTTCAGGCTATCACCAGATCAGAATACACCTAGAAGATCGATCCAAGACTACATTTGCAACAGAATGGGGATCGTTCCAGTATACGGTAATGCCCTTTGGTCTTAAGAACGCACCAGCTATATTTTCTAGAGTGGTAGTTGCTGTATTTAAAGAATACATTCATAAATTATTGGAAGTATATTTTGATGATTGGACTGTATTTGGGTTAATCAATAAGCACATAGGCGATCTAAGACTGATGTTAGAAAAATGTAGGCAGTACCAGATCTCTCTAAACTTGAAAAAATGTATATTCTGTGCACCATTTGGTATCTTGTTGGGTCACATTGTTTGCAGACAAGGCTTGATGGTAGACCCCGCCAAGATAGCTATTATTGTAAACCTTCCAGCACCTAATTCAGTCAAGCAACTGAGGACAGTACTTGGTCATACCGGGTACTACAGAAAGTTCATCAAGGGCTACGCAAAGATTACAGCGCCGATGGAGAAACTGCTAAAAAAGGATGTAAAATTCCTATGGAACGAGGAATGCCAGAAGAGCCTAGACATACTTAAGGAGAAGATGGTTACAGCACCCATCCTAGTATTCCCAGATTGGACTAAGGCTTTCCATGTACATGTGGATGCCTCCGGCGTCGCATTAGGAGTCGTCTTAACCCAGCCAGGAGAAGGGGACCTTGACCATCCCATCGCATATTCCACCCGAAAGTTATCAACAGCAGAAAAGAACTACACCACAACAGAAAGGGAGGGTCTAGCTATGGTATATGCGCTACAAAAGTTCAGGCACTATCTATTGGGTGCCTCGTTCAAGATGTTTACTGATCACTCCGCATTAAAGTACCTAGTCAATAAACCAGTGTTAGGGGGGAGAATCTGCAGATGGTTACTCCTCTTCCAGGAGTATGACTTTGAAATCATTGTGAAACCAGGCAGACTAAATGCAGGACCCGATCATCTGTCACGGCTAGACTCAGGAGAAGAGCCCAGTAACCTAGAAGACAATCTGCCAGATGCGCCGTTGTTTTCCATACAGATTGCAGACGAGCACTATGCCGACATTATGCACTTCCTCACCACAGGAGTAGCACCTGACAACTTTACTAAACAGCAAAAGAAGCAGTTGGTTGTTAAGGAAGCAGACTTCACCCTTATTGCAGGATGTCTATACAAGTTAGGCCCGGATGAAGTTCTGCGCAGATGTGTGATGCCACATGAGAAAGACACTATTATCAAAGAGGCTCATTCAGGAACCGCAGGAGGACATTACGCAGGAAAACCGACTGCGCTACAAAAGTTCAGGCACTATCTATTGGGTGCCTCGTTCAAGATGTTTACTGATCACTCCGCATTAAAGTACCTAGTCAATAAACCAGTGTTAGGGGGGAGAATCTGCAGATGGTTACTCCTCTTCCAGGAGTATGACTTTGAAATCATTGTGAAACCAGGTAGACTAAATGCAGGACCCGATCATCTGTCACGGCTAGACTCAGGAGAAGAGCCCAGTAACCTAGAAGACAATCTGCCAGATGCGCCGTTGTTTTCCATACAGATTGTAGACGAGCACTATGCCCACATTATGCACTTCCTCACCACAGGAGTAGCACCTGACAACTTTACTAAACAGCAAAAGAAGCAGTTGGTTGTTAAGGCAGCAGACTTCACCCTTATTGCAGGATGTCTATACAAGTTAGGCCCGGATGAAGTTCTGCACAGATGTGTGATGCCACATGAGAAAGACACTATTATCAAAGAGGCTCATTCAGGAACCGCAGGAGGACATTACGCAGGAAAACCGACTGCGCAGAAAATTCTAGATGCAGGATTATGGTGGCCTACACTGCATAAAGACACAAAGGACTTCTGCAGATGCTGCGATATCTGCCAAAGGGTAGGAAAACCCTCGCGCCGCGATGAAATGCCGCTGCGACCGCAGG
This sequence comes from Pseudotsuga menziesii, assembly GCA_001517045.1. Lineage (NCBI taxonomy): Eukaryota > Viridiplantae > Streptophyta > Pinopsida > Pinales > Pinaceae > Pseudotsuga > Pseudotsuga menziesii. Next base: position 6,446 of record LPNX010531216.1, read on the forward strand.
TCACACTGCGCGCATTCGACAAATGGGCTATTTATTTTGTGGGACCAATCAACCCACCCAGAAAGCGCACAGGTGCGAGATACATCATCACGGGAACAGAGTACCTTACCAGATGGGTAGAAGCCAAGGCAGTAAGAAATTGTGATGCCGCTACAGCTGCCCAGTTCCTTTTTGAAAACATCATCAGCAGGTTTGGATGCCCAGTAATTTTGATGAGTGATCAAGGCACACACTTCTTAAACAACACTATTGAGGCATTGACAGAAGAATTCCAGATTCAGCACTATAAGAGCACTCCCTACCACCCACAAGCTAATGGAACGGTGGAGGCCTTCAATAAGATTTTAGAAAACGCTCTTACGAAGATCTGCAATAACCAAAGGAACGACTGGGACCTCAGAGTTAATGCCGTGCTGTGGGCATACAGAACCACATGCAAGAAACTTACGGGACACACACCTTTCCGTTTGGTATATGGACAGGAGGCTGTTATGCCTATGGAGTATATTCTTCCTAGTTTAAGAGTCACTCAGATTATAGGGATGACTAATATAGCCACGGTAGAGGAACGGTTAGCAAAGCTGCTTACCTTGGAAGAAGACAGGTTTATAGCCGGATTCCATCAGACAGTGCAGAAAGCACGAGAAAAATCCTGGCATGATAGACACATTAAGAATAAGACTTTTCAGATCGGAGACCTAGTGCTCCTGTATGACAGCAAATTTCTGAAGTTTCCAGGGAAGTTCAAAACACATTGGCTGGGGCCATATCAGATACAGCAAGTCACAGAAGGAGGTGCTGTTCAACTCAGTCAGTTGAACGGGGAGCTTCTTCCCACATGGATTAATGGAAGTAGGCTTAAGCTCTACAGTGACAATCTTCCCCCCTCTCCATCCTAGCATGAACAGTGTACAGAAGTGCAGATGCCCAGTGTAGTTGAAAGGAGGCATCGCACCAGGAACTAGTCTACACCGGCAGACAGCCTAGTCAGGAGGAATCGCGCCAGCGTGAAAAAAAAAAAAATTTTTTTTTTTTTTTGACATCATTTGGTTGCGCAGGTCACAAGGAGGTTACATCGCAGCAATGCCACATATCACCATACCACGTGTCCAGTTTGACACCTCATAGTGGACCGTCAAGTCACGGTCTGACAGGCAGTTAAGAAGGTAATGACCCGGTATCCATTACCGTAGATTTGGCGGCAGGCCTCATTAAGTTTCTAGATTGGGCAAAATCTCTGACAAGACCGGCACCTGAGCACGCACAATTCGAGTAGCACGTGAGAAGATTTCCGCATTTATTGAGGATCGGAATGGCGGGCATGGTCTCATCCAGGTAATCATGACAGCCGACGGGTTTTTACTGGGATGACCGCCCCATCCAGGACCAGTGACTCGTCATAAATATAGGAACTACCCCGGTACGAGAGTCACATTTTGCAAACATCCGAGAGCCATATAGAGCAGTCCTGAGTATCCCCTGCAAAGTATTAGCCAATCCAGTTACAGAGTACAGTGACTTCCAGAGTTCGAAGCCACTGCACGCCCAGAATACTGAGACCTCGAGAAGGCATGTTGAGACATTTTGACCCCGGTCCTGGTGACCGTAGATCTGCCATGACGACGTCGCCCAGGGTTGTGAAACTAAGTACAGCACAAGTTAGACAGTCACTAGGGATGAAGAGTCAAGCGCCAGAAGTAGAAGTGGTCCCTAAAGTCTCCACTAAGGAGAATAAGAACGACGAGCCGACCACTGAAGATAAGAAAGCAGAGCAGAAGACTGGTGAGAAGAAATCTCCCGCTACAAGGAAGGTAAAAATCAGAAAAAGAAAGCAACGGGAGACGGTCGCTGACCCATCTGATCAGCTAACCGAAGAACAACAGCTTCCTAAGGTACAGAAACAACATATGGTTGTCATAGATCAGAGGCAGCGTGCATGCTTCGAGAGGGGTGCTGAGCAAGAAAAGGAAAAGCAACACCTTGAGGATCGAAGGCAGCTTATGGACCTGGACCACTTCGAAGAGAAGCGAAGTGCAAGAAGACTGCCAACCCAGCCGAGGGGAGACTTCCAGAACGAGGACAAAGGCTTGTCCTCGGAGCGGAGTTCATGGGTTGCTTCTTCTCCGTCCACAAGGCTCTAGATGGAAGAAAAGGTTTGAGGCGGCTGGAAGATACAGATTTTCCTTGTGATAAAAGTTCTAACCCACATAATGAGGAAAGGACATCTGTGGAACACTTCTCAAACACTAGAGCACTCATAAAGAAAAAAGAGCGACGAAAGCGACACCGTGACTAAGGGAAGAAAGCATAAGACGGCCCACCAAGTTAAGTTACCGAAACTCCAGAAAGAGCGTGCCGAGGTGATGAAGAACGAAGTTGCAGAACTTCGGGAAAAGTTGCAGAAAACTTCGCAGGAGGCGAAGGAGAAGCTACAACAGGAGACACCTGCTGGTAGTGGCTCAGGGCGAGCCACAAGTAAGTGTTAGGGGACTGTTGGAGCAGGACCCCGCAGCTACAGAAGAAGCTGCTAATTTTGGCGGAAAGAGAGAAGTTTAGCGGAAAAAGGACAGGGCAGAACTACGACGGTGTAGCACGTTTCCAGCTGGAGAGCAGAGTCGGAAACTATGAATTTTGGGATAGAAGAGTCAAGAAGGCAATGGTACCAGAGTGGCAGAGAGAAGAAAGCTCAACCACTGCATTGAAGGCAGCGGCGGAAGACAGGAGGGCTCAGCGACCCTCATAAAGAAGAAGGAGCAATGAGGCTCAAGCATTGAAGGTGAAGGACAGAAAGAGAAGCGGTGCACAGTAACCATGGTCAGTGCCAGGAAGCATGGAAGACTGCAGAGAGCTACGGTGTGACGGGCAGCGGCTACCTCAAGGACAGAGAGGACCGACTGTCACTATTTAGGGTATGGGTTTACTGTTGGGACAGGCCCACAGTGTTGTAATGGCACGACCTTCGGGCTGCCTATAAAAGCTTGAATTTTGTATTGTAAAGGGTTGGTTGGGTAGCTAATCAATCAGTAGATAGTTGATCAGTTGATAGTTTTGTAGATTCAGGAATCAGTCAGACAGACTGCGTTGTAACGATCCAGACACATAGTCATCTGTGAGTCATTTGAGTCTGTATGTAATCATTTGCAGAGAGAACAGAGAGGGAAGGGATATAGAGATAAGACTAGAGATCTAGAAGAGACCTTGCGCTGCATTTGTAGTGCAACGAACTGTGCTAACTTCCCTCAAAATATATAATAGAAGCACAGTTTGGTGGACGTAGCTCCCATCCCCGGGGTGAACCACGTTAAATCTGCGTGTTATGTGTTGAATGGATGTGATTGTATTTGTTTATTGTCACTGATTATTATGCATATAAAGAGAGTAACAGTAGATGAATGTATGTATTGTTTCGTTCATAATATTGCAAAAGGCTAAGGATAAGTTGAAGTATTGCAGTAGGTTATTTAAGGACTCTTGCACGTCTGTCACTAATTACCAGTTACTCACAAAAGACTCCCAAGAAGTAGAGTGTCGCACATCGGCGTAATCAACGTTAAGAGCGCAAAGTCGTAGTGGTGAGATATCGCAGGGAGGCGATATCGCATCGGCAGAGGAGCTGCGATGCGAGATACTGCGACCTGAGGGCTTAGCGTTGAGGAGAAGATGGGTGTTCCGTGGTGCACGGAGATGTGGTAAGGATTGGAATGTTGCGAGTAAGTGGAAGTTGTGCGACGCGAGAGGAAATTGTGTGACCTGCGCAGGAGTAGGCTTCGCACAATTAAAAGAGCTGCGAGTAAAAGGGAATGTGCGACGCGTCGAGCTAGGTGGTCTAGTAACGTGTGCAGGGGAAAGAGAAGATAAGTAGGATGCACAGAACCTGGTCCAAGACACTTGAGTCTTGGCCAACCCATGAGATTCACTTCGGGTGAGACTTCAGATCGCTTTGCGGTCTGTTGCCGAAAGGGCCAGTGAGTTTTGGGTATTGTTTATTAATTATAGTAAACCCGGGTCTGCCCATGCAATCAACAATTTGGCAATTCCCCAATGGTAGATATCACACTCTACAGGAAACTAGTGGGCAGGTTGCTTTACCCCACTCATATAAGACCTGATTTGTCTTATGCTGTGAGTGTTGTAGAAAGACACATTCACAAGCCACATGAGATTCATTGGAGGGATGCAAAAATAATTCTTTAGTATGTCCAGGGAACTAAGAAATTTGGGGTGCACTACACAGCTAGTTCCTCACTTCAACTAGCTGGATTTTCTGATTTAGATTGGATTGGTCATCCAATTGACAGAAAGTAAACATCAAGTTTTTTCTTCATGTTTTATGAGGGTCCCATTTTCTCTTCAAGTAAGAAACAACGCACCATCTCACTTCATTAGCAGAAGCCGAATACAGGGCAACAGTCAATGCTGCAACTCAGTGTGTTTGGTTGCAGGGAATTCTCCGGGAGTTTGGTGTCACAATTGATTATCCAAAAAAAATTTGGGTGGATAATTAGAGTGCCATCAAGATATATAATGATTAAATACAGAGGCAGAGGACAAAGCACATAGAGATCCACATGCATTACATTTGGCCCTCGGGGCTTAGTGCATGACAGGGTGATCTCACTACAGTACTGCTGACATTTTTACCAAGGCTTTCACTGAGAAGACCTTCACTTACCTGAGATATTTTCTTGGGGGTGAGTGAAGGATGGTAATTTTCTGTTATACCTTTGTAGGTCTAGCCCCATGTCCATTCTTGAGGGGAGGTTTTTCCCATGAGGTTTTCCTTCTTTCCTCGGTTCACATGGACAAATAAAAATTGTAATTTCTGATTATGTACTTGAGGTGACTTGAGCCATTGTTGCCAAGGCCTTCATAATTTTGTGATAATACTTAGTTGTTGGATTAAGGGAGGGTGTTAGAATAGTAATCCAACATTAGTACCTTAGTTACACTAATTAGTCAATTTTATTGCTTTTTTAAGCTTTAATACACTATGAGGTGGACTAGGGGTGCTTAGGTGGACATATGCCATGTAAAGTTGAGGTTCCATGACCCACATGGGTACTCCAGACTAGTAATCCAGCCACATATGCACAACCATCATTTCTTGTGCACTCCCATTCATTGAATGTGGACAGGCAAGTTGACTTGGGGCGCTAGAGTGGGATTTTGCCCAAATTTGGCTTGATTTGGTGCAATTAATGTTGCATTGAGAGTCTAAACCATCTCGTTTTCCACACCCACACTATCCAAGGTGTAATAATTGACCCAACACACATCATCCATTCCACTTCAGTAATTCGTGGCCATTTGGAGAGATTTGGGACGAGATTGGCCCACCTAGGGGTGTTTGATGCCAATTTGGCAATTTTGGGATTTTTGCTCACAATTGGCTTCCAAAGCCATTTGAAACTCTTATGATGTATTTATAAACCTGTTAATAACAAATTTAGTGTTAGAAAGTCCATAATTATATTTTTTCCAACTATCATTGTGTGTAATTTAACTGTAATTTGATGGTTTTTGCTGAATCTTGCACCCAAATTTGATTTGTGAGCCTCACTAATGCTCCTAGATTCTCTTGTCATTCAAATTACTCACTTTCTGGTTCAAATTTCTCACATATTCCAATTGTATTCTTTAACGCTTAGTTTATTCAGCCACTTCACTGTATCGACAAATAATTACGAGTTTCCTCAAAAACTTGGTAACCTTTTAACATCAGCAACATTCATCGAACCTCTCCAATCATTTCGGCATAAAAGTGTGAGTTTCATTGATGGTTTCAGTGAGAACTCGTCAGTTCCTTTCGACTGGTTTTGTTGGTGCTTATTCTACCGACCATGACCACATCCAAGAAAATCCTGAATCTCCCCGAAAACTGGGAAGCAACTAATCGTTGACATCATTCATTGATCTCTTTGATTTGTTTAGAGGTGACTCGTGAGTTACTCTTGACCATGTCTACAAGTTTCGTTGAGTTGTGCCGAAACGATGATTTACGAAAAAATTCTCTTGCCCAAGCCCACCATGTCAGAGAGACTAGCTGATTTCCTCCGATACATTGGAGAAATTGGCCAAGTTACTCTGATATGTCGATAGTAAAACATGAGTTTTAACTTAGCCAAAACTTCTTTGTTCAACTTTTTGGAAACAATATAAGTGTAGGATGGAGTCCCTTGAGATAGAAAACTAGTATAAGTAAGCTTTAATTAAAAAATATAAGGAGGGGCCCTAAAATATATAAAATTTGGGGAAGCAGTTGCATCAACAACACATTGCTTACTCCAAAATATGGTAAATGCATACTTAGTCTCTAACAAGTGTAGTATCCAAGTCTAACTAATGCATACTGTTGTGATTACATTGATATAAATACTACCTTATGCTATCACGTTTATCATTAAGTTCATGTAATTCTATTTTAATTCCTATAAAGGTAGATGCAAAGAGCTGTATGAATTTGTGGTTTGATAAATTGTTTACATTGTCACTTACTACTACTGTTGTCATTATCAAAGTGATACTGCACTTAGACGCACTCATAGTCTGCTTATTAATGAATCGTATCTACTTCATACATTATTGTTAGATAGTAAATGCAATGTTTAAATCTTGTTAAACTTTCCAATGCTGCTATGAATACTTTGTACATGATTGAGACCTGTTGTATACACACATAAAAGATCAATATTAACACATAATTGCTATTGCATATTGTTTATGGTTTCAATGCTAATGGATACAAGCATCTTATCTTCACACTGATATATTAATGTGTTAAAACATGGTCCTTGTCGTGATGCTTGAGTAGGGGACTAAAATACTACTAAACTGCTCGTATATACTTATTGTTCATTATTTTCACATGACCAAAGTTGTTATAAAATACTTAGTGTGATGTGATGATTGAATACGTACATGTTGTACTTGGATCACTGTTGACATAAATATGTACTTCACTAGTCCATGCTTGCTGCATGTGTTGTTGAACTAATGTGTTTTGGGCAGTGATAAATGATTGTACTTGAATAATACTCACAGATGTATCTATTTGTTTACATCTTGGAATAAGGATAACCTCTCGGTGGATATACTGTTGCAATCATAACTATACAAAACATACTCCTTTACTCATTCTCTAGACTCCATTAGGATTTGATCACTAACAACCTTGAAAGAGAATACTTTGGTGTTTAGTGTCTTTACATAGTCGAAATAGGTCCCTCCCATAGAAGGCTTAGGCTTCTGAATAATTTGGGAGAAGTTAACTAAGGTGACAGTGGTGATTTCATCTTCACATGCTTACCGATAGCTTGGACTACCATTTCAACTGGTAACAAGGAGAATAGGATAATGTGTATTGCTTTTAATCTTGAGGTTATAAGTTATATACTGCTTACATATTCTCTCAATATTCCTCCAAGATTCTCTAGAAATATTGCACCCCCATACTTCACAAACATACAAGATAACATGGATGACAAGAGTTTCAAAGAGGAACTTATTTTTATCCCACATGACCAGATTAGCTAATTTACACTTATTTTCAAGGCCAAAATAAAATTTTCACCATGCATCAATCCTTTTCTCACTACTATAGTTCCAATTGAGCTTGTGAGGAATGTCAATTCCTAAATTTGTCTTATCCTACAATTATTTATAACACACCAACCTCTTAAATTTGTATCGAGTAACACCTTTAATATTATCACTATTTCCAAACTCTTAAATCTTCAGTTATTTAACCCATACATAAACATACTCCATGTTATTTATCTTCTTTTTGGATATTAAATATTTAATCATAACCATACTCTTAATGTTAATTTTATAAAGAAAATATGATACACTTTATTAATTTATTACATATTCTATATAAATTATGATTATAAAGTTCAACTATTACATATCTAAAATTTAATTTTTTCATCTTAATTTATTTAAAAACTATGTACAAAAAGCTTATTGTATTCTATGTCAAATATGATTATAACATTCACCTATTACATATCTAAAATTTTACTTTTTCAAAATTAATCAATTTAAAAGAGATTAAAAGCTATGTAAAAAAACTTACAGTAACATTTGTTTAAAGTATAAACACATACAACTATAAATTTGATCTCAAATTTATTATTTAGTTATAATGTGGTATATACAAGTTGATATAGTTTTCATATGTAGTATGCTTTTCAAGATATAAAATGGTTGACTCAGAAAACAATTTATAATTTAAATATAATAAATATTAATATATTGTGATTTTTAAATTTAATTTATAATTTAAATATAATAAAATAGGGGTTATTTTAGAGAGATGACTTGTATCCATGGGCTTGGTAGTAGCGTGGTAGACTATGTTATTTTCGATATCTTTTTATACAATGAAATAATAAATTTTGACATCTTAAACGACCACGAGTTGACTCAGATCATAGAGCTTTAATTGTAACTCTCAATTTTGCCATGAATAGATATCCCATAGAGGATAATCTTCATAGCCAAAAAAACTTAATCTTTGATAGAAATAAAAATGATATTTTTTCTAAAGGAATTAAAAATAATTTGCTTCCCTTATCAACTATCGACACCATAGAAGACCTCTATCATAATTTTACTACAAGGCTCTCATATTCTATTAACAAGTTCTCCATTGAAGTTTAAACTAATAAAAGAAATAACAAAACAAACCCTTGGTAAGATCAAGATTGTAAAAGTGCGAGGAGAGAAATTAAGGAAGCTCTTGATGAGTCTCCTAAAATAGACAAGACAAAAATATACAAATCCCCAACTAAAAGGAAAAAAATGAAATATATTCATAAAAGACAAGAAAATATCTTACACCTCTCTAAGGTGGCTCCTAAGAAATTATGGAGGCAGATTTTAACTAGAAAAACTAAAGATAATAATAAAATTGCTTTACACGACTAGAATTCCTATCTTAAAAAGATTTATGAATCCCCAAATGTCATTGATAACTTTGAAACCCTGCTCACAACGGAAGAAATTTTCTCATTAGAAGACATAGATTTTGGGGTTAAGCGTCTAGTAAATGGAAAAGCTAAGGACATTGAAGGTTACCAGGCAAAAATATTAAAAATTGGAGGTTCTATACTCATCCCTCACATCCACAAGATATTCAATCAAGCGGTCAAACAAGGGTTCCCTAAACCATGGACTTAGAGCCTCATTATCCCTATTTTTAAAAGTGGGGATACAAATAACCCCTCTAATTATCGAACAATTATGATTAGCCCTCTCTTAGCAAAGTTATATGGTATTATCTTGGAAAAGAATCTCCTCATATGGCTTGAAAATGAAGGTAAGTGGGTTTTAGAAGGAAGCACTCAACAATGGATCACCTTGTTACACTCAGGATCATTGTGGAGGAATGTCGTAATGATAAAGTCAATCTCTTTTTTGGCTTTGTGGACTTTAGAAAGGATTTCGATACGGTACCTAGAAATAACATATGGAATAGATGAGAAGAGATAAAGGTTTCTTTCAAGTTGAGAGCTGCTACAATAAGGTTATACAAGAATGTCATTGCCAAGTTTAAGAGAAATGAGGTGTGGTCGAAAGATATTAAGTGTAATATCCGAGTTAATCAAGGTTTCCCCTCTCCCCTACCCTACTTGGCATCTACATCGATAATCTAGAAGGATTTTTAGAAGTAGCAGGTTGTGCTGGCATGATCTTAGCTGGAATTATCATCATCCTTCTTCTCTATGCTGACGATATTGTTATTTTGGTAAGGTGTCCATCTGACCTTGATAAGCAGCTAAGACTTCTTAAGGGTTTTTTCTTTACCATGGGTATGACTGTTAATACTGACAAAACAAAAGTTATGATTATCAAATCCAAGAAGGACACTTACGCTAATTTTGTGTATGAAAATAACAACTTGGAGGAAGTGTCTTCTTATAAATACCTAGGAATTGATAATCATCACAAGCTCAACTGGAATTATAGCATTGAGAAAAGGATTAATGGAGGGTGGAAAGATTATTTTGGTCTCGAAAATAATTGTAAAGCAGCAAACCTTGCGATGTGGGATAAAAAGAAGCTCATCTTTGAAACTTTAGTCACTCCTGTTATCCTGTATAGGTGTGAGGTTTGGGGCTGCAACATATCTAGAGAATCCTGGAGAAAGATTGAACAAATTCAGAAGCGTTTTATAACGTATAACCTAAAAATTAAAAGCAATACACCCTACCCTATTCTCCTTTTATAAGTGGTTCTTTCCCCTATCGAGAGCATCGCTATGACTAGGCTCCTGGTTTACAAGCACAAAATCAATAACATGGGAGACCATAGACTTCCCAAGCTAGCTTTAAATTCCAACCAAAACCACCTAAGACTCAACCGAGGTTGGCATAAAGATACCAGGGCATGGTTATGATTAAATGCTTATGCTGAGCATGTTTCATACAGATGTGAGATTCTCAATAACATAAAGGAGTGCTTCATACGACAGGTTTAAACCTGGTGGTGTAAAATCAACATATTCGTAGGGTTTAGTATCCTAATTTCTACTCGCATTAAGGAGTGCTTCATACGACGAGATTTATAAGTAAAATAAACATATCCATAAGGTTTAGCATCCTAATTACCACTAGTAGTGGTTAAAAATTGTTAGATTTTCTTATTTAATATGGTTTTTCTTTGATGTGTTTAGGTTAAAGTTAGATTTTGTAATAAAATGTTTTTATTTATTTATATATTATAAAATTAATATAGCTAAGATTAGAATTTTCATGAACTTTATAGAGAATTTTTTTTATTCGTATAAATAGATATTTATATATTATAAAATTAATATAGCCAAGATTAGAACTTTCATGAACTTTATAGTGAAATTGAGCGTTATGAGTCTGAATGTTGAGGATGAAAAACACTTTGTGTTAGAATGCCCTGCTTACAACCACATTAAATATGAGTTTCATAGTATTTATTACTATACAAACCTTTATAACCTCCTAACTTTCCCAAACTATAGGGATGTCAGAAAGATTTTCCCCAATATTTTTGAGCATATGATCATGATTTTAAAGCAAACCAAGTAAAACCCTTCATACGTGGAGGTTAATAATCATCATCATAATGATTTGTACATACAATATTATCTATGAAAGATTATAAAAGATGATCAAAAAAATTATTTTCTGAACTTATTTCTATGATGTACAAGACCCCAATTTGGATAATGCTAAAATATCACTAAAACAATAAACATATATTCTTAGAAAGTTTATGGAAAAAAATGTTTTGATATTATTGCAATTTGATCGAACTTGTCTCATATTGTTGCACTTGGATGAAGGGTTGATGATGATGATGATGATGATTAACGTCCACTGAGACCAACTTTGGTCTCTTGGACCTTAAGAAGGATAATACTTGGTTTACTTTAAAATCTTGTTCATGTGCTCTAAAAGTTTTCCAAGAAGCTTCCAAGCTCACTTTAGTTTTGGAAAGTTAGGAGGTTATAAAAGTTTGTATTATAGAAAATACTATGAAACTCAGATCTAATGTGGGTGTAAGCAAGGAACTCTAAGAGAAAGTGGTTTTCAGCTTCAATGCTCATATACTCACATAGATGGAAAACCATTTCCGTCCATGTGGTTTTAGGAATAGACTAATGCCTTGTTTCGCTATGGATTTGTTACTGCTGCAATCACCATCCCAAATTATTTATATTTTAGGGCCCCCTACTCTTTATTTGAAGTTCTAGTTTTTGAAAAGCCTTGAAAGTCTACCATTACCCTGCAAAAGTTTCTTCATAACTTAGTTTTTGCAAAAGCAAAACTTCCTTTTTGCACCTGATGCATCGGATGAAATCATGGAGTTTATCTGACATAGCAGAGGAGTTATTTGAAGGCCTACCGAATCATTGTTTTTCGTGCCTTCTGGAAGAATTACAAGAGTTTTTCGATTCGTTGGATAAAATTTTATCTATGGTATCAATGATATCGGAGAACATTTTTTGATTCTTTCTGGTTGGCTGTGAGCAATCTTTTCGATGCACCAGATTGACTTGGTTTTTTAGTTTTCGATGTCTGCAAAAGAGTTTTGTTTTTACCCACCCGCCGTTTTGGTTGTTTTTCCCTGACCCTTCCAAAGAGTTTGTTGATGAATCCCTCATAGATTCTTTGGATGCATAGTCTGATGTGTAACTAATAATCTTTCCGAAGAGTTCCCCGATGCCGATGCGGATGTTACCGATGGATTTTTAAGTGTTTTTCCCATTTTGGCAGATTAAGTATGTAGCCGCTTGAATGACATTGGACCCGTTCCATTCTTCCACTCGAAGCTCTCTTTTTTGCTCTCAAGATCGGTCCCGATATTACCTTGGACGCCAATAGGTTTTTTCGCCCGAGGCTCATTTATTACATGCTGACTCTTGTTTATTAAGCCTATTTAAGCATGTAAGGAAAATTTTGACGGTTATTGTTGGCCGTTTGATTCTGCGAAGCTGTCAGTCGTTGAGCGAATCTAGCCAACGGGGACCATGCTTCTTCCAACTCATTTAAGCAACCAGGTAGGATCTTACCCATTGCTTGTTCTGATGCTTAACGGTTTTGTTGTAATAACTTGGTAGGGTTAGGTCTCTTCTCATTTTTTTCATGGAGGGTATTTAGACACCAAGGTCATTTTTTTTTCAGTTGTGAATATTTGCTCTTTTTGGGTTATCTAGGGCCGCCGATTTTCCTGCCTGCCCCATCCATTGTTTTCCCAACTCTTTCCATGATAATTTCTACGATAGTATTTTGCAGTAGGAGGACTGTGGGCAGACGTGCGTTTCAACGTTTGTACCACTCCTTTGTTTTGCTAATGCGAGGGTAGAGGGATTGTGACCATTGGTCGGGTTGGAATAAACATTTTTTGCGGAGTGCCATGGGAAGAAATTTTCATTTTGGGTGAAAAACCTGGTTGTCCATGTAGGTTTTCCTTCTCGACATCATCGATTTTCCTCTTACCCGTCGATGGTGTTAGGGTTTATATTCCCAGAGAGATGTGTTACCGTGATGAAATCCTTAGGGCCCATGAAGTAGAGTGTACTTCCTTATGAACCGTGTCTAGTCTTCCACCTGAAAGCATTGAACATGTTGTTTAATTTTTTCATTTCAAGATAGCACGGTTTACGGTGGGAACAAAATACTGGCTAACATGGATCGTGATGATTCAGTAAAGTTTCTGGTTAAAATTGTTTTTTCATTTTGGTCATAAAAAGTGTCGAATTTATCAGTTACAGTTATATGCTTTTGAAAGAAAATTAAATCTAATATACCATTTTATGGTTTAAACAACCTCATATTTTATATAGAAATATGCCTCAGAAAGGGAAGAAGAAGGTGAAATCCATGAAAGATGACCCAGAAGTGGAGACCATAATGCGAGCCAAAGTTATGTATGAAGATACCAAGGCCGTCACTGGCAGTGAACCTGAGTATAGATGGGGGCAGATCTACCAAATGATCAAGGAACGGAGCATCCCAGATACAGGGTTAGAAGATTTGCCAATATATTCCAACAAATAAAGGTCAACAATTATAAAGTTTGCCACGTGATCGGAACTCTTTCCGTGTGCAAAAGTAATAGGATGAATCCTCCCAAAGGCTGACGTAACCAATATGATTCTGCCAAATGCAGAGGGACAAGGTTTTGCTGCTTATAGCTCGACTTATGTATCTCAGGCTTGCAAGCTACCCACTCCTCAAACTTATCTAACAGAAGAGTGGTTAAAAGGCCTTGACCTTGATATTTTGGACAATGTCCGAAGAATGATGGTTCCCAGGAAGTAGTTTCGTACAAGGCCTTCTGGGGAATATGAAACCGTGAACTTACACACTCCTAATAGGCTGTTTGCATTAATGCTGAACAAGATATTCGAGCGAGCAAATGGGAAATACTACAAATTAAGTTGGGTGCCAATGATTTTCTTTGTGGCCACTCAGGGCACCATTTTTAACTGGCCAATATAATATCCAACAGCCTATCCTCATGCATAAGCACAATGCTTGGAGGAATCTCACAAAAGAAGTCAAAGTTCTAGATGAGATCTTTTATAATTGATTGTGTTCTGTGCACACATCAGTTCCGGAGCAGTGAAGTGCCAGTGGGATAAAACCAAAAATCCTATTTATTTTGCATACCAGTTGTTTTGGGCACATAAATATTTCAGCCATTATAAGAGTATTTGCGAAGATTTCATAATGCCGCTATACAGATTAGTCTTCCTTGCCGAGTGTAACTACATGTTTGAGTAAGCCTTGAATATTGTAGAGGATAATAGTCATTATTACCTAATAGAAGAAGGCCTATACTTAAGGATGTTTGGTAGAACTATGGCCCGTTCTCTTTTACCAAGATAAGCCATAGACTACGTTGTTCATAAGGAAATAGTGAGGAAGCTTTGCATTGATGGAATTAGGAACTTCCATTTTGATCAAAAGAAGGCTGTATACCCACCACTCTTGTTCTATGTAGGTATTTATAAGTTCTCCAAGGTGAAGAGTGCACTAGATTTTGTAAAGGAGTTAGAGTGCTTCCACTTCGGAGAAATGAGCTTTCGTAGAAATGATTATGAAGACACGATTGCTAACTATTGTGCATCAGCAAGGGTACATTTTGAGTACACGAATTACTGGGATAAACATGAAGAAATATTTTGCAATGCCCAAAATATGACAGTCCTAAAAAAAATATTAAAGAAAAATATAACGACCATAGGCGGTAAGGGAAAAGCTGCTAAGCAACAAAAGAAACAAGAAGAGGAAGTGACAAAGAAAAAAGAAGAAGAAGCACTCAAATTATCACAAGAAGCAGAATGATAGTTAGCAGAAGAAGAAGCTGAGAAAAAGGAAACTAGAAGAAGAGGCACATAAAAGGTAGGAAGAGGTTGAAAGGTTAATATTGGAAGCAACTGACCGAGAAAGAGACCAAGCATAGAAAGTAGCTAAAGAGCTTCAGAAAAAAGAGCAGGAAGAACAAGATCATGCAAATATGGAGTAGAATCAGTCTCATGATGATCTGTTATAATCATTTGTCCCATTGAGCAGCACAATTATAGAAGTTTTAGCTTTGAAATTAGAGTTTGGGCTAATCCATTTCATCCCATCTCTAGAGTATGAGGTAGCTAGTTTAAATACAAATTTTTATGACAAAAATAAGAAAAGAATTGTCATGAGAACTGAGAAGAAAGTGGACATCGGGGAAACACAAGGAATCATGGTAACTGAGAAAATAGTTGTCCATGGGACTGACAAGGACTCAAGACTCCTTGCAAAGGAAGGCGTAGCCTTGACCCTTGAAAATCTAGATAACGGGGATAAAATAATGGATGATTTGGAACAATATAAGAAGAAGGTATTTCAAATGAAGGAAAATCTGAATAAGGAAAGAGGTGAGGGACAAATCCTTAAGAGGAAGCATGAAGATATTCTCAGTGAGATTGAGAAGTTGAGAGAGGCATGCCAAATTTTACCATCTGACAAGGATGCTCTGGTATTATCAGTAAATATCATTGAAGGAGAAAAGAAAGATCTCAAGAAGTAGGTTGCAGAAGCAGAACAAAAAGGAGATGCAGATGGCAAGAGAGTATAGGAGCTAGAAGCTCAGAACCTTTTACTAAGAGAACAACTTTAGGTGGAAAAGGAGAAACAAATGGATATCACCTCTTTCTGAAATCAAGCCTCGGTGCTGCAAAAGGAAATAAATCAGGTTTTGTTGAGACTAGCAGGGGAGATGTACAAAATTAAACAAATTGAGGTTAGATTGAAAGAAGTAGAACTCATCTCATCAGAATTTCGGAAAAGGTTATCAGAGGTGGTTGAACTTGTGAATAACTAGTTAACATGGATAGGAACCCATACAACATTTCCAACAAATATGCCTTAGAAGACTATAGGAAGTCTTAAGATGGAGGTGGCCATATTGAATTTTGGGTGTAGAACAACAGTCAGATTAAACAAAGCCATTGAGAAAATTACTGAAAAGTGTGTTGAATTCTACAAAGGCATATATTTTGTTCACAATCAGTGTATGGTTTTAACAGGTGCCCCGGACCAAGATTTCCTAGTCAGGGAGGAACATTTGAAGAACTTATAGGAGAGGCTACTGAAAGGGGAAGAAATCATATCCAAGATCGAGGTTGTTAGTGAGGACGACATTAGGATCTGGATTATACAAGATTCAAACCACAAGGGCCTATTGAAGGAATCTTTGAGTCAAAATGCACCCAAAGTGAAGGAAATCGAGTCTCAACTATCAAAACATGAAGTGGCAGTATGTGTGCTGGAACCAGCAGAATATCAGGTCATCAGTTAATAAGCCCAAGCATGGAGCATTATTATCAAGACACTAACTAGGCCCACTTAAATTTATCTTTTTCACAAACTGAAGATTATATAATTTTGTATTTATTCCTTTTCTAGTAATACACTAAAAGACAAATTTTTGTAAAAGAAGAGTCGAGGAATCCCAAAAGATTGGGGAAACTCAAGAGTCGTTTTTGTAATTTGTATAAGTATAGGTAAAGCAGATGTAGAAAAGACTCTTCACTGGAATAGTTGCTGAAGCTTATTGTAAGAAGGACTATTTCCTTTTATAATGAAGAAGATGGAATTTTGCTGGAGAGAGTGTTGCAAAGTCTCAAAGCATGTTGTGTAAAGTTGAATGGAGAACTATTTCTTGTTTAGCAGTATATACAATCTGTGAGATCGTTCCTAACCCTCTGAACTACTTCTAAGTTATGACTGATTTTACGTTATGTGATGAGTCTTATGCAACACTGAATGATGAATGTTTTAATATCATGGAGATATCTCTTTGTTAACTTTCTACTGTATGTATGTATCTTGGATTTATCATCTATCTGTAGAATTCTTTATGCAAAAAATACAGTGCATTGTTCATTCTTATTTAATATCAACCTTGCTCCTTGGGGATAGGTTAGAATAGATTAGTTAATATGTTATGTTACTTGCATTCCATACCTAAAAGATAAACGGTGGATCGGGCTACAACGAGTAAAAGAGATTTAAGAATACCCTTTAACTCTACGGTATTCGGATTGAAAACCGGACAGATTCCCCACACCAAACGATAAACAAGCTATTTGGGAACGGTTATTGGGGAGAATCCCTATTGTTGATACCTGGGATTTTCCTAGGCATCCACATGAGTTCATAAGAGTTCGTTTTAATTTTGACTATATTAATTTTATTCCGTGAGCTAGTTCCTACCGAGAGATATTTATAATCTTCCAAGTTAAGTTTAAAGTGAGATTCTTGGATGAAAAGTTAATGCCTAACTTTTATAAAAAAAGAGTTGAATTAATATTGGTCAATTGGTAATTCATTGAAAATGTTTAATCCCTTTAAATTGATTTAATGTTTTTTTTGTCATCATAGATAAATATATATTCAAAACTTTTAAATATATAAATAAATATGCTTATCGTTTTAAATAAAATTTAAAAATTATTAAAAAATTTAACAACCTTGAAAGAATTTAAAAACATTAATGAGACTTATTCTAGTTCTCTTATTAATTCCCCTCACTTTTTTAAAATAAATACCATGGTTTTAATCAACAATTGAAAATAACTTCTAACCACCATAGAAAGTAAAGGGAGTTATTTTACTTCTCTTATTAATTCCCTTCACTCTTGGGTTAATAGGTTATGAAATTAAATATGAATAGACTTAAAATTTTTTTATATTAAGTTTCATTTTAGATGCACATTTTATTTTTATTTAAGAAAATATAAATAAATAAAATCTTATCTTTTTAAAAAATAATTAAAAAAAATTTATGTAGTAGTAAAATATCGTTTACTTTAAAATCATATANCTTCTACATCCACCTGATCGGATTGATTGGAGTACGGTGGTTAATTTGCTTCCTGGAGAATTTCTTTGACAGGATGTTTTGAAGTGGAGTTCAATTGAGGTTCCATGATCATGCCAATTTCACTTCAAGATTGAATATTCTGACATTCTTGTCCTGGACATTGTTGGTGTCAGATTCCAATCCCACATGAGTGGTTTGTCTTGTGGCTGGTAGTGAGGTCTTTTGATCTTCCTTCTTTGTAGAATGAGTCTCGGATTTCTGTAGGCGGAGCAGCCAGTGCTCTTTCCAAGAATCTGTTTCTTGAATTGTAGGTTTTCTAGCCAGTTTCTGGTGCAGCTTGTTGTAGCTCTGTAGCCTTTTCAGAGTGGTTCCTCTATGTTTTGTAGGAATGGAGGTGTTGTCCTTTGGGGGTTTCTACCAGATTGATCCTTTGCATTGGTGGTTCTTTCTAGAAACTGTTTGGTTGCTCCTTTCCAATGCCAGTCTTCTTGGGTGTTGAGTCTCATTTTCTCTGCTCTGAAATTCCTTTGGTGGAGTTGTCCCTTTGGTTATCCTAATGCCCAATGGAGATCCTCCTCTTCCTCTTCATCCAGACCTAGAGGATTTCAATAAATTGATTGCTTCTTGTGGTAAGAGGAAAGGAGGCCCAGCTTAGAAATTCGTTAAGAAAGTGGATATCCCGTCTGTAGAACTCCCCACAAATAGAACATGTCGTTCAACCTTAAATCTTGTAGAACGTGGGTTAATTGGGAAATCCACTGGTCTCTGGCGCTCTCCAAAGGCCATTGAAGGGTGGGTGCAGAGGAACTGACGTCCTTTAGTCTTTGATGGAATCTGAAATCACTTCCTTGGGAGATGTTTTTATGTATTCATGTTTGACTCGACTGAGGACCAAGACCTTATCTTCTGAAATGGTCCATATTTCATGGGCCCTCGGGGGCTCTACTTGAAAAAGTGGAACTCTGACTTTGACCCCTCCCAAGATGTTTCATCTACGGTCCCAGTTTGGGTTAGGCTCCCGCATATTCATTTGCATTGCTGGGGCTCATATTCCCTTGAAGCCATCGAAAACAAGCTTGGTAAATATATTGACAGGGTTGATCGGAAAGACCAATTTTCTTGTGCTAGAATCTATGTAGAACTTGATTTGGAGATAGGCCTTCTAGAGGCAATCAATTTAATAGTCACTGATTGGTCCCATATCTAGGAGCTGTATTATGAAAAAATTCCATTTAAATGTAGATTCTGCCTCGATTACGGTCATTTTGCTCAAAATTGTAAGAAAAAAGGAGAAGAGGAAATTGAAAAAGAAAAAAATGATCAGTGGACCCGAGTCTAGAAAGCAGGAAATTCCAATATGGGTCCTAGAAAGAAGGGTAAAGAAGGTAATACTGTGGCTAGATATTTTTCTGTTGAGAAGAATTCTACTCCTCTAGATTCCTCCAATGTTCCTTCCAATCCCTTTGCTGTCCTCAGTTCTTTTGATGCTAATATTGAAGAAGGTGAAATTCAACATTTAGATGGGAAAGAGCTGGTTTCTGAAGCAATCACTGACACTCCAGATCATGCTGGTCCTTCTCTTTCGAATCCTGTTTGGGATTGAGAACCTACCCTAGCTCCTATTGGGGATTTATCCTCCCCTTATTACACTGATATTGACCGTAAGAAACTGGCTGATAGCTATGATTCCTCTGATGAAAACTCCATAGATCAGCTCTCCAAAAAGTTTGGCAAAAATTCTAAGAAGGAGATCCCGGAAGAAGAGGCTGAGAGGCTTAAGACGCAAGGAATCCAACCCACTATCTAAATGTATTATGGGAGGAATAAGAGAACTAGGCCTCCAAAGGGAGTAATAACCCCCTCTAACTCAGGAAAGTAATGCAGCTTGTCTCTTGGAACTACAGGGGATTGGGGAACCCAAACAAGGTTGAAGCAGTAAAAGATCTACTGAGAATGGTCCCTTATGAAATTGTCTTGCTCCAAGAGACCAAGGTTGAGGAGGAGGTTCTTCTTATTCTTAGTAAAAATAAATGGAAATTGAATTCAGGTAAAGTAGTCAGTTCTAGAGGCACCTGTGGCGGATTGGCCACGTTATGGTGTGAAGAGAATTTTTAATTAAAAATCTCTTTTTCCACCCAGCACTGGATCTTAACAGATATTTTTCATCTCGCTAGTAAGATTTCTATTTCCCTTTTTAATATATACATGCTAGTAAATTACATTGAAAAGAAAGCATGCTAGAAATCGATTTCAAATTTTTTAGCAGTCAATTCTCCTGTAGATATAGTTCTAGATGGCGATCTCAACATTTCTCTGGCTTCAAATGAAAAAAAAGGTGGTCTGAGAGCTAAAGACTTCATGCTTGATTCGGTTGAGGAGTTGATCCATGCTTGGGATTTGAATGATTTAAAACCCAGTCTCGGGCGTTGCACATGGTCTAACCACAGAGTGGGATTTGAAAGAATCTTTGCCAGGCTTGATCGCTTTCATGTCCATATTTCTTTTCTTGATGGGAAATCAATTTTCTCAACAAATTTTTTACCCAAGCTCTCGTTTGACCACCACACTATTTCATTGCTATTTGAAAAAGAAGAGGATCTTGGGCCAATCTCTCTCAGGTTTAGCCCTCTATGGATTGATAGAGTTGGGTTTTCTGATGTTGTATCCTAGTCCTGGTCATAATTTATTGTTGGATCGCCCAGTTTTGTCTGGGAGAAAAAATTGAAGAAGACTAAGATTGCACTGAAGAACTAGGTTAAAACTCCTCTGCCCTCTCCTATGATCATCAGGGAAGAAAGAGTTTCTGCATTAGCAGAAATCCAATTGGGCATGGAAGACATAGATATTTCCAATTCACATTTAGCTTTGGAGAAATTGGAGCAATATTCTACCATTCAATCATTCAGGCAAGAAGAAGAGCATCTCAGGATTAAGTCACGCTTCCTCTGGCTTAAGTTTGGTGATAAGAACACCACATTTTTTTATAGACAATGTAGGATTAGATTGTCCCATAAACATATCTCAAAAATTTCCACTGGTGAGGGTGTCATTGTTAAAAGTCAATATTTACTAAAACAGTATGCTAGTTAGCATTTTCAGCTTCTTTTCCAGGATGATGGCCTCACTAATGAGGACATTTGTTCTGAATTCTTAGAGAATGTTACTCCTCTAGTTACTGATGAGGACAATTTATTTTTAATGAATCCCTTCTTTGAAAAGGAAATTGTTGATGTCATCTGGGCTATGGATTTAGATAAAACTCCCGGGCCGGATGGATTTACCTTTCATTTTTATAAATCCTGCTGGCCCATTATCAAAACAGAATTGATCCAAATGGTGACTTCCTTCCATAAAAAAGTGAAAGTGGGAGGGTGCACTAACTCTACATTTCTGGCCCTCATCCCTAGGGAAGTCAATCCTTCTTCCTTCAACAGGTTCCGTCCCATTTCACTGTGTAATGCTTCCTACAAAATTCCAGCCAAACTTGTAGGCAATAGATTCAATATGTTGTTAGGAAAGCTTATCTCTCCCCTTCAGGGGGGTTTTGTCAAAGGCAGACACCTAGTGGATAATGTAATCTAGGTTCAAGAAGCTCTTCACTCAATCTTCCAAAGGCATCTGAAAGGTATGTTAATTAAGTTGGATATGAAGAATGCTTTTGACAGAGTTAAGATTTCCTTCCTTTATGACGTTATGCTATCATTTGTTTTTTGCAGTGAGTTTGTAAATCTGATTAAAGCCTGCACTGATGGTCCTTGGATAACGCCATTAGTCAATGGTAGACCAACTAAATTTTTCAAAGCATCCAGAGGTCTCCTCCAAGGTTTCCCTATGTCCCCATTTCTATACATCTTGATGGCTGAATCTCTTAGTAGAAAACTGATTATTGAAAAGGAAGCTAGTTATATTCCTGGGATCAGGATTTCCAGGGGTGTGGAACCAGTCAATCACGCCATTTTTGCTGATGATTCTATCCTTCTCGGAGGGGAATCCATGAATATTGCTTGGGATTTTAACGAAAATATTCAAAAATTATGCCAAATATCTGGAGCACTGATTAACAAAAATAAGAGTGTTGTTTATGGTTGGAATGTCGAACACTCGACAATCCTTCGAATTGCAAGGATTCCTGGGCTTCCTTGGATTTGGAAAGTACGAAAATATCAAGTACTTGGGTCTTCCATTAACCCTTGGTCCATCTCCTCCCTTATCTGGCTGGAAGTCCTGGCTAAGTTAAAAGCAAAAATCACTTCTTGGGGTGGTCAGTGTCTTACTAGGGTCAGGAAACTGATTTTTATCAAGGCTGTCCTTTCAGCTTATCTTATCTTCCAATCCTCATTGTTGTTATCCCCAAAGATTATTTCGTCTCATATTTCTAAATTAATTTAGGATTTTCTCTAGTCGGGAGGTAAAGGAAATCAAAACAAGATGCATCTGGTAAATTGGGAAGTTCTCAAGAGGCCAATTTCAGTTGGAGGATTGCAAATTAGGGACCCTGGTTTCGCCAATATGGCACTGAGTGGCAAGCTCATTTCACAATTATTTGTAGATAATAATCATCCAGTTAGCAATATATTTCACAATAAATATATTAACAGTGGATCTTTGAGAAATACTACCTCTGCCAATACACCCACTAGCACTGCTATCTAGAATTCCCACAGAAAAGGATTTGAATTCTTTAATCAACATCTATTTAGAATTCTAGGCAATGGGAAAATGATTCTTCTCTCGGAGGAAAAAATATCTGAGAATCCTCCTCTTTCCTCTATCATTACACTATAAGCGATCAAGAACTGGGCAACTAATAAAGGCCTCCTTCGTCTGGATGATATTTGGAGTTAGGACAGTTCTAGGAATTGGGTTGGTTGGTCCATCTTGGATCTCCCTGCTTGTCTAATTCGACAAAAACATTTTCTGCTCTTATCCCTCATAGGTCTTGCTCCTGTTCAAATATCCCAGAAAGATAATTGGGGTTGGGAAATGGATGGATTTTATTTTGTATCTAAAGGCTACAATGCCTTTTAAATTCCATATTGCTCACCTTTTCCTCCTGCAATCTGGAAATCGGTCTGGGCTTCCCAATGTATGCCAAAGGTAATTTTTTTTTGTGGCTGGTTCTAAATAAGATTTTGACAAGGAAAGTCCTCTCCAAATGCAGTTTTCATGTCCCTTTTTGGTGTTGTGTATGTAAATATGCTCTTGCATCTACCGACCATCTTTTCGTTGAGTGTGAATTTTCCAAAAACGTATGGGTACTTATTCTCCAAGGTTTAAACTTGCCGTTCTCTCTCCATTCCTCTATAATGACTTCTATCTGGCTTGGCATGCCAGCCGTCCATTTAACTCATCCTCTATCATCACTGGCACTCTATTTTAAAAAATGTTACGCCATGTTTGATTTTTTTCCTCGTCTGCACTAGAGTTTAGTTTTGTTAGGTGGCATTGGATTTGGTAATCCCTGGGTTACCATTTACCATGTGATGTTGTCCCCATAATTGATAGCTCTTGTGTTTTCTATTTTACTTCTATTTTGTTTATGCAATTAAAAACTTGAACATTGAATCCACTATTTCAATGGATTCCCTGTTTATTTTAGGTGAGGACTTTTGCTTCTTCATTTTTTGTGGGAATCTTCATAAAAAGAATATCAATATCAAAATGATATAGAGGATAAATATTATTGAGCTATGTTGCAGTATCATATATCAAGAAGATAAGTTAATTTAATATTACCTCATGTTATAACTAAAAAAGGATTGTGATCCAAGTATACTATAACATGTATCGAGTGTGACACGGCGACGAGGAGCCCCCAAATCAAGCTAAGATGGAAATTGGCTTCTATGATGTTAACATTCACATATGTATAGTGGAGAAATTAAAACATAAAAACACTAAAACTTTTTTAAAATATATATAGTGAAGAAAGCTTATAAATAATTTATTGAATTTTATTATTTAATTACAAAATTTATAATTTTATTGTTATTAATAAATTTTAAAAATAATTTTATTATTATTATTATTATTTTTAAATATATTCTACTTTTTATTATTTTATTATATAATAATTTAAAATAATAGAATTAAATAATATTAAAAAATTTACTATGTTGATGATGATGAAGATTAACGTCCATTAAGACCAACTTTTGTCTATCGGACTTTAAGAAAGATAATGCTTGGTTTACTTTAAAATCTTGTTCGTGTGCTCAAAAAGGTTTCCAAGCTCACTATAGTTTTGGTGAGTTAGGAGGTCATAAAGGTTTGTATCATACCAAATACTATGAAACTGAGATATGATGTGAATGTAAGCAAGACACTTACTAATTTCTTCAAAGAAAATATGATTTTTTTTATTAACACAAATGGGTATTTTTATTTTAATGAAAGAGACTGGTCTTTTTTTGCGAAAAACCAATCAACCAAATTACAAATTTCGAAAAGGAAAGATACTGCACTAAGGATTACAAAGCAAAGGAAGTCTCCCAAGAAGGACAAGCTACATCTAAAAGGAACAAAATTAAGGAATAGGATGGAAATAGATGGATTCCTCGCCAGGAAGCAAACACAATGAAGAAGAAGCGGGGGAAACCTAATTCCCAGTCCAAGTAGCCTACCTTGAGCCTACGTTAGGACATATTTTATTATTATTTTCTCTTATTTTTCAGTTGGCATTTTATAATTTCAAATTGACATATTTAAGGCATGTAGGCCTGGATATTTTGTTAAAAGTGAGTGCGAGATCATATAAAAGATATCCTCACTTTAATTTTAAGACATACCTTATGGGATAATACACTATGCACTTGTTTTACCCTTTCTAGGGCTCTTTGGATGGATGCGCTCGTATTGAGGAAGTTTTTCTGGGTTAATGTAAGTTTTTTCTGGTAATTATTTGGTGAAGAAATTTCCTTGGTGATGATTGGATTTGTTAGATGAACACGAGCACAAGGAGGTCATGCCTCTCATCTCATTTTTTGATTGGTGTATGATCATGCATGTTCAAGTCTAAGTGGTAGGCCTAGAGCTATAGTTTTCCATCGGATAGGTTGTCACCAGCCTTCTTGTCACCTTAGCAAGCTGAGGCACGTCTCCTCGTGAGGGTGCCCTAGGGTTTCTTTTTAGTTTTTCTAGGCTAATTGCTTGACCTAGAAACCCTTCCTCACTAGGTTATCCATCCTCCCTATAAGCTCTAGGATGGGTAGGGTGACTTTTTCTAGGGTAGGGTTTCCCTTGGTTTTCACATATTTTCTCCTCTAAAAAACCCTAGTTCTAGGGTTGGTTTAGGATTAGTTTTAGGTTAAATTTAGGTCTGAAATTTTATTTTAGAAACCATAAAGATCAAAAAGTTATTTTTTTTGCACTTTTGGGCCTCCCTAAAATGTTGACCACCTTCCCTACAAATTCAACCCATCCTCTACAACCCTAAAAACCATAATCCAGAATTATAGGGAACTCTAAAATACAAAAATCACAAAAATCTCAAAAATTGCCCTAAAAGGCCCTAAAACACTCCTAATTCTGATATAAAATCCCTAATCCAAACCTTTCAAGGATGTCAACAATCTTACCCTACTCCCAACATTCTATCCTTATCCTCTCTTTCCTCACTACTACTCTTACTCACGGGTCTTCCCTTTGGGGCTGCCCTATGACCGTCACTTTGATTGGGGCATGTTGTTGATATAGAAATAGTATTTATATCTTACCCAAGATAGCATACCGACCCTTCTTCTACCTCCTTTAAAGGTGTAGGTTATCCATTTTAGGGGTCAATGCCTCTCCTTTCATCCTCTAAGTTACCCTTTACCTTGTACCTATTGCTGCTAGTAGCAGTCCTTCTCCGCACCTTCATTGTCATTCCTAAGGCCCCCCTCAACCCTAATTTCTATTTTCCTTACCTTGATTCTCTCCTAAGGCATTGCAGGAAACTTTCTTCCCTATCCTCCTCACCCTTGGCCCTGTCATTTAGGATAGCCTTAAGTTTTCTCCTTCCTCATCCTATGGATGTTATATTAGTACACCACACCTCTTCCTTCCTCGAGTCATCCTAAGGTTGTTCCTTTCCCCACAGAAGGGCCTTTTACACCTCAGTCATGCTCTTAAATAATTTCTCTATCTATTCCTAGGTCTCTACCTCTCCATGGTTCTGCTAAAAATCATCCCATGAAATACCCAAAGAAAAATTCTTATCTTTATTAACTACATCCTTGTAAAAAATTACTTCATAGCTGTGCATTGAATTCTCCAGGGAAAAAAATTACCATATGTAAATACGAGAAAACACTTAAGAGTTCTTTCTTCAGCAAGGAAGGTTTCATTGGTTGGTCTATTGTTTACTTAGCATTGGCTAACATATTTATACTTTTTTGTGACAAATGTGACTTAATGCATTTGGGAGTCAAGGTCATTATGCTGGTAAAATTCCTTAACGATGCATTCCTAAGGTTTTCCTTTAAGTAAAAGATTTATACATAAGTGTACTAAAGTTTAAACTTGATGCAATTTAAAGTTTACTGATACAAATTTTTTATAAGAGTTGAGAATAATTTAAATAGATTTTCTTATGTTATGATTAACGTTTAAAAGCATGGAACACCATGAATTGTGGAAGTTAAAGAAATGCAGATGTCTTCCTCCTAGGGAGAGAAGTAATTGATTAAAAGGTATGGTCGACTACCGCTACAGGTGTAACCCTTTCCACTCTGCTCTGTACTAGATCTGCATAGGGACGGGTACATACCCAACCACCCTAATCTAAAGCTAAAGTTACAGTCTTACTTTGATGGTTCTACCTTAGCCGCGATTTAAAGGAATTGTCAAAATACTAGAGTTAGGTAGTTAGGGTTGGTACTACACAACTAGATCCTAAAATAAAATATTGGACTGGCTATAATGTTAATACCCAGACTTGCAAGGAAAGTATTTTACTATTATAAATAAATGCTAATCTTGTAATACATTATGTCAGTAAACTATACAGTATTGTAACCAGAGACTATTATGCACTATGCTCTTTCAATAATGCCTATAGAATAGACCATGTTTTTAACTATTCTACTTATGAATTTACTTCTGTTAGTAACCAATGATGTCGTAGCATAATGCAAGTTTATTCCTTAGCTATATTGTTATAGATGATTTTACCACACTTGGTACATCACACCTTTATGGCCTTCCATGTCCCTCTGCAGACTCCTTGGATCCCCCTTGCTCAAGTTATACTTTGATCAACCAAGAAAGTGCCCAAAAAACACCTGTTTATGTGTATACACGAATTTTAAACCAATACCCGCGTGTACACACAATGTTTGAGCCAATACCCGCATACATCATGAAATGTGCATAAAAACAAAAATATTTGGAGTTTTCCTCATAGTCCCGAGTAACTTAACTATTGGAATCCCATATGCCTGGAAAATGATCAGACTCGAACCTCTATTTTCTATTAGAGATCTATATGTTAAGCCTCTTGGATGCATTGAAGGAAGAGAATTTGGAGAGCAAGAAAACTATATTTCATTGTTTCCTCACTTGTGTATGCTTGAGTATACATCCCTTTGTCCCTTTGGAGCACACAATGCTGCTCCTCCCAACATTTCCTTTTATTTGTAAGATTTATATTAAGATCGAGGACTGAAGTGGTGGAGGCCTAGGTGGAGGACTCGGTTTCTCCGTTTCGACAAGGTGTCGATGGAGTTTATCACTGTTCTATGTTTTTTTATTATTAATAGAAATATCAATTTCCTATCCAATACATGTGCAAAACTATGAATATTTTGTCCATGGATGTAGTTACATTTTCTTATACATGGTGGTTTATATATACTAGAGTAGGCCTAACACTTTGATATATAACATGCTTGTCTTTTTTCCTATTGTTGCAAGCGAATTGTGAATATAAGTGTGCTGGAAAATCTCAACGGGGATCTACATCAACCGTCCAGAATAAGGTACGCTTCATATCCTTTAGTGCTAGATGCATTTATTTCTCTTGCATATTTGAATGGATTGATTTCTGGTGTCATTCAGTCTGTTGTGGTCTACCCAAAGCCATATGAAGTTTCTCTCTGTAACATAATTGGCCACTCCGCTGGGGATGTTCCTTGGTTTCCTTTGGGGTTTGGGGGCACAATGTGCTTGAATTGCTTTCTGTTTCTCCTAGTTTATTTGTTGCATTTAGTGGTATGTTCATCCATTGACACTCCCCTAGAGTGGTTTGACACTTGGCCTGCTTTTTACCACTTTCTTCTCTGTATACACAAGTTTTTGGCTAAAAGTCGTGTATACATGCAAGTTTTTGGCTAAACATTGTGTACATATGCAACTATTGTTTGAACAATCGCATACATCCTCCCTTTTTGGTTGATTTTGATGTGGGAAGTTTTGGGGTGGGTTGTGAGAGTGGTTGGGTCTTCCTGGGTATTGATGTTTTTTGTTGACTGCTTCTTTTGTGACCAGAGATTTCTTTTTCATTGATTTTTCTTTGAAAGTAGTTCTAGTCATTTATCTCCTTTTTTGTTTCGTCATTAGTGCATCAATCATTTTGTCTTGGTGTCTTGTTTGGCTTGTGTTTGATGCTTGCTGCAGAGACTGAGAATTTTAATGATTGTTATTGTATTTTCATTCTTTTATATTGAAAATACAAAATAATTATATAGTTACATTCTTACTTGCATCTCACATATGGATTTAAGGAGTTACTTGCATTGGATTGCTTGGATTGAGAGTTGTGTTTAGGCTTTCATATAGGAAGGATTGCATTGGAATTTGGAAAGGAATGAATTTTTGTGCATCTCATGTAGTGGCATACCCTTTTTTCTTATTTAAAGACAAAATTGCACTTGGCATTGTTTGTTAGGTGTGCATATTTACTTTCACTGCTGATTCATAACATCATTGGTTGCACGTTAAATTTCCTTTGAGTAATCACAACCCCTAAAATCAATGCTTAATTTAAAATGAATTACACATTTTTGTTTGATAGGGTACATCAACAATATTAGGTTTTAGAGTCTTGGAATAAGTTTTTGTGAGTAAATTCTCCAAGGCTGCTAAACAAAACAAGTAGGTGTACATCTAGGTGAGAGAGTGAAATCCTTGGTATAATTAGTGTTCTTAGGAGGATCCTCTTATATAGGAGTTAAGCATGAGGAAACGTACATGTTTGTGGTTGGGATAGCCCTTGGCCACTCTCTTTGCAGCATCAAAGATATTTCCAGGATCTTATTTGTATCTGGGGGCTTTTGAGGTATCGGTTGGTGCTTTCGAGCTTCGGTATTTGGTACCATACCCATACGGTAGATCTTGCCTGTGACTATCCTCCCTATGGATTTTCTACATCTAGATGTAGATTTTATTAGGAGTATGCTCTTTGTGCACTAGTTGGATTTAGGGGTCGCGGTTACTTGAGTATATTTATGGTCTCTTGTGTTTGGGTCCTTTAATGTTTGGAATGCCTGATATCACTACTAGTATCCCATCACCTATTCCAGGTCCTAGTGCAGACCTCAGTGTTGGACTGGGGGGACCATGACCCCTTACCTTTCTCATAGATTCAAGAGTGGTCATATTACATCCTCTACTCCATCTTCAGAGGATTTTCACTCCCTTCATCTGGTCTTAACACTAGTGTTCACCCTCACGGCGGTGGTAGTGGATATGTGAATGTTGCTTCTACACCTTACATTCCTTTTTTTGTCCCATCATCCACCACACTGTTTCTTTTGAATGCATTTGTCATGATCAGTACTCCCTATACTGTTTAGTTTAGAATCTTTAATGACTATTTCCAGTTGTTTTGGACTAATATTGTTGTCATGTAGGGTCCATTTTTTGTACACTCTCTCTGAGGCTTTGACCCATTCGTTCCCATGACACGTATAATTTTGAATTGGAATATAGGTTAGGAATCCATATCCACTTTCATTATGCATTGCCTTATGACTATTTCACCTTCAATTTAAGTACGAAACCACTTCGTAGTGTCACAGAACCTTCATACTGCTATTAGAAGTGGCGTTATGTAAGTGGTAGATATTTCCTATTCTTGGGTTCCCTAGTTAGATCATGCTTTTCCATTTGGTACCCATGTCGCGATTCCTCCCTTAGGTATGGGAGTCCCTTATAGTCATGCCATGTTCTTGAGAAAGAGATTCATATCCCTCTTGAACTTTATGCTATCCATATCCCACATGGACTCCCTTGTATATCAATTTGTAATTGCATTTCATGCGTTTTGCTTGCCTTATTGAGCTTTATGTTGGCTCCCAGCTTCATATTTATAAGCCATATAGCCTGCATTTTCCTCAATCCTATCCAAGCAAAGCATTTTATATATCCTTTACAGCTTGATCATCCCTTTCCGGGAGGAGACCTTCCCCCGAGTGTCCTCATCCTGCACATGCTTGCTTGCATTGAGCTCCACTTCTTGGAACTAGTTTGGTTTCCCATGACACTCGTCTCCTCCTATCTATATACTATAAGCACTTTTATTCTTTTTTCAACCTTTTCAATCTGAAAAATTCCAAAAAATTCAAAAAACATAAAAAGTCGGATGGGAAATGATATTACTTTGGCAATTGTCAAGCCGTTCCTCCTCCAAACAGAGCACTGCACAACACATCCATTGGTTGGGTTGTTAGTATGAATTTAGGTGTTGTAATTGTTACTATGAGTTTTCTCCATCGACTAGTTATGCTTCCAGTCCCTATGGAGCCTCTATCGATGCCTCCCATGTCATAGAGTTGTCCCAGTTTGTATGTTGAGTCTATGGTTCCTAGGTTAAGTCACCATTTGCGTTATGCTCTTGTTTGAAGGAAGTTTAGCCTGATTCAGCCATTCCTCAGTCATCTTGAATTTTCATGTCATCCATTCCTAGTATAGTTATTGGTTCGTGCACATATTGTTCATTCAAGTTCTTCCACATTATCCAAGATTGCTGATTAACTCGTGTTGGTTGATGGGGGATGCTTTAATTCCCTCCTTCCAGTGGATTCCATTCCATCGACTTTAGATCATTTATTCTGGAATATAATTCTAGATTCCATTTGAGTGCCTTGATACTTGCAGTCATTAGTGGTAGGTTCTCTTGCCATCTACATTTTTGAGAATACATCAATGTCCCCTTATTGATGGATTCTTTCAAGTGTTTGACTTCAACACATCTGAGTCACACTTGTTATATTGCACTCTATACCTTGATTCTGATTATCATTATCAGTTGGATATATTGCATCTATTAATGGTATACATCAATGATCGGTAATCAGATGATGGACCATCATGTTCGACCTAGACACCTCTATTCACGTGATGGGACATGTACTCGTAGCGGTTTGCGTAGAAGACCTCCAATCTTGGTGGCATTCCACATATGATACCTTCTTAATCGTGCCATTATTTACAAGATGTGAGCTCTAATGACCAGATTCTAGTATATTACCCGATATGTTCATCCACTATGGAGATATTGTTCATTGTATATTGTATGTGGTGATGACCATACATGAAATTTGTATATCATGCCTATTCATGGAAATTGTACTCTTATGTATCTGATACTTCTACATGTATATTTGCAGTTACATCGTGATATTTATCATTGTATTGTACTGATGAGTGGTCGGCTCTTCCACTTGGGTCTTCATTACTCCACTTTTGGTATGGATATAATGTATTTCAGCCATCATGTTACCCTTCTGATCTCACACATTAGGGGGCATCTATTATAGCTTATTTTAACACTTGGTAGATCACACCTTTATGGCCTTCCATGTCCCTCTGTAGACTCCTTGTACCCCCCCTTTCTCAATTTATACTTTGATCAACCAAGAAAGTACCCAAAAAACACATGTTTATGTGTATATGCGACTTTTAAACCAATACCCATGTGTACATGCAACGTTTGAGTCAATACCTGCGTACAATGAGAAATGTGCATAAAAAAAAATATTAGGAGTTTTCCTCATAGAGTCCCTAATAAATTGACTCTTGGCCTTCCATATTCCTGGAAAATGCTCGGACTCGACCCTCCATTTCCTATTGGAGGGTTATATATTGAGCCTCTTGGATGCATTGAAGGAAGATAATTTGGAGAGCAAGGAAACTATAGTTCATTGTTTCCTCAATTGTTTATGTTTGAGTCTGCATCCCTTTGTACCTTTGGAGTACACAGTCTTTCTCTTCCCAATCTTGCCTTTGCTCTCTAAGTTTTCCATTGAGATGGAGGATTGAAGTGGTGGAGGCCCAGGTGGAGGACTTGGTTTCTTCATTTTGACGAGGTGCTGACATAGTTTGTCATTGTTCTATCTCTGTTTAATATTAATAGAAATATCCATTTCCTATCCAATACATGTGTATAAATATGAATATTTTGTCAATGGATGTAGTTACATTTGCACATACATGATGATTTATATATGCTATAGTAGGCCTAACACTTTGATATATAGCATGCTAGTCTTGTTTGTTGTTGAGAGCGAATTGTGAATATAAGCGTGTTGAAAAATCTCAATGGGGATCTACATCAACCGTCTGGAATAAGGTAGGCTTCATATCCCTTAGTGTTAGATGCATTTATTTCTCTTTCATATTGGAATGGATTGATTTTTGGTGTCATTCAATCTATTTTGGTCTACCCCAAGCCATAGGAATTTTATCCCCGTAACAGAATTGGTGACTCTGGGGATGTTCCTTGTTTTTCTTTGGGGTTTGGGGGCGCAATGTGCTTGAATTTCTCTCTATTTCTCCCTGTTTCCGTGTCGCATTTAGTAGTATGTTCATCCATTGACACTCCCCTAGAGTGGTTTGACCCTTGGCCTTATTTTTACCACTTTCTTCTTTGTATACGTAGGTTTTTGGCTAAAAGTCATGTATACATGCAGGTTTTTGGATAAAAGTCGTGTACATACGCAACTATTCTTTGAATAGTCACATACATCCTCCATTTTTGGTTGAGTTTCATGTGGAAAGTTGTTGGGTGGGTTCTCTTTGTAACATATCTTAACTAGAAATTTAGAATATATAATAAATCCATGGTATTTGTTTGAAGTTAATATTTACAATCAATTAAGTACTTCAATAATAAAAAGCATAACCATATTTTAACGTAGAAGCATTTACAAACTACATTAATAAAATATTATAATAAAACCTGGAATTTTGTGATCCGAATGTAGTAGGAACAACCACGTTCCACCCAACCATAGATTAATATAAGCTACAATTTCTACCCTTAATCACCCCTGAGTTAAATCATGCATACAAAAAGAAGGAAAATCAATCTTGGTTCCATATATCTATTATTTACCTAGAAATGTATTTCCTAATAGAGTGTGCTCACATAGCAAAAATTTCCTTTCCAGCATACTAGCAGCATCCTACCTCCCTCATATGCTTCCTTATAGTTTATTTTTTGCCTAGGTCTTTCCACTAGCAGCCAATTCTTCATGGAATTTTTGTAGCTAACAAAATCCCTGATTTTTAGGGTGTTCGTAGTGCCATAAATGCACTTCTGAAACTTGTTTCATCTTCCCTAAGGTTAACTCTTACTTGTCCCTTACTCTTTCATGCATGATCTCCTCATTTAACATGTTTGTTCCCCTTCATTCTTATTAAAGTTCAACAATAATGTCTTATTACATCATTCCTTCTAGGACTTATTGGCATATTTCATATCCAACCAATTTATTAAATTTAAACAATAATTCAAAATAATTGAAATTACGAATTAAATGTTACTCTTTGGGGGATGTTACATTCTCACCCCCTTATTGTGAACACTGTCCTCAATGTTTTAGTCCTCTTCTATCGGTTCTGGAAATAATTCTTGATATTTTCCTTATATCTCTTCTTATAATTCCCAAGTCGCCTCCTCAGGGCTAAAATTCTTCCATTGCACCTTTACCTAAGCGATGACTCAGTTTCGAAGTGTTGTTTCTTTCTTCTCCAGAATGCGTAAAGGTTCGACTTGAAACTCTCCTTTTGGTTCCACCTGTACCACATTCCAGTCAATAATGTGAGTGGGATAATGAATATACCTTTTTAATAATGAAACATGAAAAACATTATGAATTTTTAACTGATCCGGATGAGAAATATTATACGCCACAAGTCCAATTCTTTCCAGTATTTGGAAAGGTCCATGAAATCACGTGCTAATTTGGTGCAGCTCCCTAGTTTGATAGAGATCTTTTTTGGTTTCACCTGAAGCTATACACAGCCTCCAACTAAAAATTCTTTATGTTTCCCTTTTAAGTCAGCATAAATATTTTGGAGGTCTTGTTCCACCTTCAAGTTTTTGTGTATTTTTCGAACGGTTTGTTCCATTTCCTATAATAATTGGGGTCCTACCAGTAGACAATCAATGGGGCTATCTCAACTAACTGATGTAGGATAGTTTTTACCATAAAGGATTTCAAATGGGATAATCTTTAATGAGGCTTGATATCCATTGTTGTATGTGAACTCCACCAGATGTAAAGAATCCTCCCACTTAGTAGTTTTTTCCATGATGTACACCCTTAACATATCTTCAATGACTTGGTTTATACGTTCAGTTTGTCCATCAGTTTCAGGGTGATAACTGGTGTTGAAATTTATTTTGGTTTCTAAACGCGCAAAAAAAGATTTCCAGAATGTTGAGGTGAATTTAAAATCTCTATTCAATATTACCATTTTTTGTACTCCGTGTAATCGAAATAATTCTTTTAAGAATATTTCTGCAATATTAACTACTTTGTAATTCGATTTCAAAAGAATGAAATGCACTAATTTGCTTAATTTATTAACCACTACCATAGTAGAATCATGTTGTTTCTGTTTTTTTGGAAAATTTGTGATGAAGTCTAAAGAGATAACTTCCCATTTCCATTTAGAATTTGGTAAAGGATGCAACAACCCGGCTGGATGTCGATGTTCTACTTTCACCTGGTGAAATTCCAAGCATTTAGATAAATTATTGACTAAATTGGTTTTTAAACCTGGCCAAAAGAATTGCTTCCCTAGGGCGGTTATCATTTTATGCTATCCAGGATGGCATGCAAAAGGATTTTTATGCATCTCATTCAAGAAAAACAGTTTGATTTCTATAATATTAGGCATGGACAATATTTCCTTAAACCAAATGAGGTCCTTTTGGTCAATCTTGAAATTTGTCTCGTTTAAATTTATTTCATTGTTTTGTATTTTATTTAGCAATTTTACATATTCAACATCCTACTCACTTGCTACTTTTATTTTATTTACGAGATCACTCTTGGATTAACTCATTATTATTTCATAAAATTCGTGAGTTCTTCGGCTAAGTGCATCTACTACCTTGTTTTCCTTACCCTTAGTATACTTTACCTCAAAGTCAAATTCAGTCAGGAAAGACATCTATATTGCTTGTCAGGCATTAAGTATTAGCTATGTAAATACATTATTCACGCAAGTATTATCGATTAGCAAAAGGAATTTCTTCCTTAGCAGGTAATGACACCACATATTTAACGCTTTCACTACTGTCATTAGTTCCATGTCATGAGCCACATAGTTTCATTCATGTTCTTTTAGTTTACAGGAGTTGTAACACACCATGTGTCCATCATCAGACAACACTCCTCCTACTCCCTCTTTACTATCATCCGTACAGATTGTATAGTCTTTATAAGGGTATGCTACTTTTAAAATAGGTGCCTGGGTTAATAACTCTTTGAGATTTTCAAAATTTTCTTGACACTTTGAAGGCCATACAAAGTTTACTCCTTTCTTATGAAATGGGGTAATTGGATAATCAATTTTTGATAATCCTTCGATAAACCTCCGGTAGTAACCGGTGAGTCCCATGAAGGATCGAATATCAGCTCCATCCTTTGTTACTGGCTATTCGAAGATCACCTTTATTTTATGTGGATCCACTTGGATTCCTTCCTTAGAGATAATATGACCTAAATACTAAATTTATTTCTTAAAAAATTCACACTTTTCAAATTTAGCGTATAAATGATGATCTCTTGTTGGACCAGGAAAAAGCAGTAGAAATAAAGTGTAGAGGAAGTTAGGAGCAAATATGCACAAGGAGGAAAGTGAAGTGCAAGCAAAGAAAGGAAAAGCAAGTGCGCGACGCAAGGAGTAGTGCGACGGAGGAAAAGTGAATCTATAGGTGTGCAGAAGGGTAATGGATAGAAAGCGACAATCCAGGAAGATCATGGGTTCTAGAGTCGGCATAAGCCAATGGACGTCACACATATGAAGGAATATATGTAAGTCAGGCTATTAGCGCCTTGTGTCAATCATACCTATGACAACTTGTAACCCTTTTTTTTCTGGATTATTATGACCTATAATAAATGAATTGTATGTAGTTGACCCTGCGTGGTCTTGTAGAAGCTATAAATAAGAGGACCTTGTTTTGTATAAGGGTTGGAAAAAGTTGAAGAAATTAGAGAAGAAGATAAATAGTAATGTCATGGAAGGTTGTTGAGCTGTGGAACTCATTTTGCAGAAGGGTTTCCAAATAGTAGTTTTTGTAAGGAGTCATTTTGCAGCTGAGTGCGCAGATAGTAGTTTTTGTAGAGTCGATCCGAGATGTGTGTGGATCACTAGGAGTAGTTAGAAGAAGATCATAATAAAAATAGAGATCATGAGAGGGAGAAAAAGTATATGAGCCAAACATACATATCTCAAATAGTCTGCAGTCAAGTCACAGATTCAAAGGTGCATAAATTTATCATGCCGGATGAAGAGCACCTTTGTGTTTTTTCCCAGTTGGGTTTCGACATTATATCTTGTGTCGTTTGAATGTTTGTAGGTTATATTTCCTTGTTTACATTTATTTCTTAAGTGAATGTTGCAATATTAGTGGAAGGATTCGAATGAATGAATGACCAGTATCATTGAAGCATCTTGTAGTATTTCAAGTTCATTTGTTGTTAAGTTGTGTTGCACTATTGTGCCTCCGTCGAGTTAGTAAAAGAACTCCAACCATCCGACTCTGTTGAGCACCTTGGTTGTTGTCTAAGGGACCGTAATACCTCCCCTAACTGTGGAAACATGGCTCTGGAAGTTACCAATTGAGGAAAGATATCTCGGGTGAGATTGCGCCTGCGTTGCAGGTGTTTCTGACTGAGTTTGCTCTGTTGGGTCAATATCTTTGGGTGTTTTGTTGTGTGTAAGGAAAACGTGAGCTTGGGTCGTGAGGGTAAGGAATCATCTCCAAAAATGGTTATGTTACTGGTACCTTAATCATTTGTGTCGAGGGAAATGTTGTGGTAGACAAAGAAGAAAATCGAGGATTGGATGGAGTTTATGACACTAGCATTTGTGCAAAGGGAGAGTGGAATATCGTGGTTGGGCCTAGAAAACTAGTTGGACTGATACATGTACACAGATATTCATGAAATATTCTTTGCAGAGTTTCCTGTTGTGCTGCATGAGTGGTTTTCAAGATTGGAAACTCGTCAGACAAACTTTCAGAGAAGGGAAATAGTCGAGTGGAGTGTTCAGTTGATTCGTGATTTGCAATAGAGGAAAAGTGAATCTACAGGAGTGTAGAAGGGTAATGGCTAGAGAGTGACAGGTTAGGAAGATGGCGGGTTCTAGAGTCGGTGTAAATTGACAGATGTTGCATGTATGAAGGAATATATGTAAGTAAGCACGATATCACCTTGTGTTAGTCATACCTATGAAAGCTTGTAACCTTTTTTGATGACTGATTATGACCTATAATAAATGAACTGTATGTAGTCGACCCTATGTGGTCTTGTAGAATATATAAATAAGAGGAACTCGTTTTGTATAAGGGTTGGAAAAAGTTGAAGAAATTAGAGAAGAAGTTAGATAGTAGTGTCGTGTAACGTTGTTGAGCCACAGAACCCATTTTGCATAAGGGTTTCTAAATAGTAGTTTTTGTAAGGAGTCATTCTACATTTAAGTGCATAGATAGTAGTTCTTGTAGAGTTGATCCAGGCTGTGTGCGGATCACTAGGACTAGTTGGAAGAATATCATAATAAAACCAGAGATCATGAGAGGGAGAAAGAGTCTGTGAGCCGAAAAGACATATCTCAAACAGTCTGCAGTCAAGTCGTAGACTGAAAGGTGCATATTTTTCTCATGCTAGATGAAGAGCACCTTTTTGTTTTTTCTCAGTTGTGTTTCCACGTTATATCTTGTGTCACTTGGATGCACATGTTGAATGTTTGTAGGTTATATTTCCTTGTTTCCATTTATTTCTTAAGTGAATGTTGCAATATTAGTGGAAGGAGTCAAATTAATCAATGATTAGTATCATTGAAGCATCTTGTAGTATTTCAAGTTCATTTGTCATTAAGTTGTTAAGTTGTGTCACATTGTTGCACCATTGTCGAGCTAGTAAAAGAAATCCAACCATCTGACTCTATCAAGCACCTTGGTTGTGTGACAAGGGACTGTAATCCCTCTCCTAGCTACAGAAACATGGTTCTGGCAGTCACCCATTGAGGAAATATATCTTGGGTGAGATTGCACCTGCATCACATGTGTTGTCGATTGAGATTTCTCTGTAGGGATGATATCTTTGGGTGTTTTGTTTTGCACAAGGAAAACCTGAGCCTGGGTCATGAGTGTGAGGAAAAGTCACAAAAAAATGGTTATGTTGTGGGGACCTTAATCTTTGTGTCGAGGGAAATGTTGTGGCATTTGACAAAGAAGGAAATCAAGGATTGGCTGGAGTCTAAGACATTAGCATTTTCACAAAGGGAGATCAGAAGATCACAGTTGAGCCCAGAAAAATGGTTGGACTGATACCTATACATAGATATTCATGAAATATTCTTTGCAGAGTTTCCTCTTGTGCTGCATGAGTGGTTTTCAATATTGGAAACTTGGCATACAAAGTTTCATAGAATGGAAGTAGTCGAGTGGAGTGTTCATCCGATCCATGAGTTAGCAAGTGTAAGTAACCCCATCTCTAGAGCTATTGATTTTTGGGTCTATAGTATTTTGCAAGGATATATTACCAAGTTTGCAGTTGAGACTATAACCTCGTATAGTGAGGATGAAAGAAATTTTTTCCAAGGAACCCGCAGGAGGTACTTGTTATCTATAAATATATGGATAAAGATGCTCGCCTATGAGAAGGGCATATTGCAACTAAGCAGTTGAGTCGCAATATTTGGAAGAAAGGATATGTCGTAGATGACCAGTAAATAAAATGGGAAATAGTGAGCTGAGATGTTCCCAGGAAGTATAGAAGCTAAAATAGAAGTTGGATTTTTAAGGAGTGGAAGAATATTCTAGCCAGAGAAAAGAAGAAAAAAAATAGGAGGAAGAGGAAATCATAGTCTGTTCAGAGAAAGTGGGAATGCGTTTGATTCACTTCTAGATGAAGGGTCTTGTGATGAAGAGGAAGAATATCGGCCAATCTATGAGGGAGCAAAATAATCAGAAGAATCTATGGAGACACCAAAATTAGAACGTCACTACACCACACCAAGAGCATCTCTAGAGGTAAGGTCTAGAGCCTCATCCCTTGAAACAACTATGAATACTGGTAGTACTAGTGCTGTGATTAGTGTGCAAGGAAGTCCACCTTCATTAAATTGTCCATTGAACATCCCCGATGCCAACTCAATGGCGGGGAGTAGAAGATCCAGAGCAACATTGGTTCCTCTGTAAAGCTGTTTGGACAGTTTGTCAAGTTCAAAATGAGGACATAAGGAAAGCGAAGATAATTACGCCTCTGGGGGGTCGTGCACTGGACTGGTATATGAAGTTTTGCATAGTACCACTAGGAGACACACATAAGACTCTTGATGAGATATGACTCATTTATGAGTTTAGAAAACCTAAATTTGAGTTGCAGTGTATCACCGAAATCAAGGAGATAAAACAATTACCAAAGGAGTCCATATGGGATTTTGACCAGCGGTTTAAAACTCTAATGACCAAAGTAAGTTTCCAAATGTCGGATGTACAACACAAAGAGTGGTTTATTATTGCATTGTTACCACACATCCAAGGCCCTTTGATGCAACAAAAGATTGTGTCGCAGATGGAAGCACTAGAAATAACGATGAAGCTAGAAGCCTCGTTGATCAGAGATGGTGGCACAACGATGATCCAGATTTAGTCACAGTTGGATAATATGATGATACAACTTCAGGATATTAAGAAGGGAAAATAAATCCAGGAGGATTTATGGTGTACAATATGTAGAACATATGGACACCACAAGGATAATTGTCTGGTGTACATAATCTATGTCTCGTCAGGTGCACCTAATCCATTGAATACCCAAGGTCTACCTTGGTGCAGAATATGCCAAACTAGAGGACATCACCCTAGAGAGTGTCTATACCTAAATAAGATTGTAAGTAACCCAACCAAAATTTATTATAAATTTTGTAAGTCAGTAGGACATGATGAGAAATATTGCAAAGCATATCAGCTCTTGAAGGAGAAGACAATAGACACCTACCTAATGAAGAATGACGAGTAGATTAAGCATGAACAGGTGCAAGCACACTACCATCTTGGCATTATCCATAGTATCGACCTCAATACCCATAGAATCAGTATCCACCATAGTAGCAACACTGTTAACCCAAAAAATCCCTCACTCAGCTCTACATGGCCTACACCACCCAAGGACACCCATACACGACCCTCATTTGACCCCATTTGACCCCCACACCCTCAAAAAGGCTCAAAAATATGCAAAAGGGCTTAAAATCCCCTAAAAAGAGCAAACAAAGCTCTCATAGGGGCTAAAGCCTCCAAAAAGGGGCTAAAACCCCTCAAAGGAGCATAAAACCTCCAAAATAGATAAAGATTGAGTGAAAGGGGATAAAAACCCCAAAAAGGGGCAAAATCCCTGACCAGGGGCTTAGAACCCTAAAAAAGATATAAATAGAGGGGTGGGGGTCACTCTCAAAACATTCCTTCCTTTCATACTGTTATGCTTCCCGAGTGAGTGCCTTGAGACCATTTGCCTCTCAAGCCATTCACCCTCCCTCTCATCCATCCTCCCATTGAGCCATAGCTCCCCCCATTCTCAAGAGAGGTGCTTCTCCAAGTTAGGGCATGGTGGCCCATTTCCACCAGAAGAAGGTATAATTTCTATTTTGTTTTGTTTATTTGAGTTTTTCTAACATATCTTTGCTTGCAGGTTTATGGCCTAACATGTTCTTGCAGGTCTCCATTGTTGTATGCAGGGTCTTGGAGCTCAACCCATAACCTTGTGTGCAGAGGGGTTTTCTTTGTATTGCTATTCTATTTCATTTCTGTTTCATTTTTCTTGCACAACCACCAAGAACCCTACCCTTCCATCCTATATATGGAAGGTAGCCATTCCTACCCTATAGTAAAGGAGAAATCCCTGCTACAGATCTAGCGACCATACCAGGTGTTATATTTTTATCATTCAAGCCAACATTATGATCTTAGGATATTTAACTGAGAGAATAACATGCACAACAATAAACACAAGAGATAAGAGACACAAACAATTTTCCTCAGGGAAACCATAAAGGAGAAAACCCCGCAACTTCCTCAGAGATAGAATCAACACCAAAAGTAAAACCCAAAAATATAAAGATGATCTCCCAACATCAGTAGTCTCTCTCTTGTCCCAACAAATTCTCTCTCACTCATGCGCCCCAATGAGTGAGTGTGTGTGTGATAAATAGAGAGGCTCACTCTCTATTTATATTCTTTCGTTCACTTAATGTCCACTCCAACATGTCGGCCTCACTTAACAATCACTTACTAGAGCCGACATCTCTAGGAGAGTCTAATAACCCTAATGCCCCACAACTTATGGGGACATTGCCCTAAATTACAATAACTCACCTAGGGCTGAATTCTCTAGGATAGTCTAATAACCCCAGGGCCCCACAACTGTGGGGACTTTAACCCTTGTACAATAGGAGGGTTATCCACAATGACTTGACATGACTTGTTTACATTATTGAATCTCCCGAAACCCATTATACTATGAAATGAGAACTTTATACTAAGAACGAGAACTCTAGCCATAAAAAAGATGATTTTTGCATAAAAAACATAAAAAACACCCTCCAAATAGAAAAGTGTCGATACCAATATACACGTTTTGTTTTTGGGGTAAAAAATAGAGCCATGGCCTAAACATGCCATACTGTTGTTTACAAAAACTTTGA
Organism: Pseudotsuga menziesii; assembly: GCA_001517045.1. Taxonomy (NCBI): domain Eukaryota; kingdom Viridiplantae; phylum Streptophyta; class Pinopsida; order Pinales; family Pinaceae; genus Pseudotsuga; species Pseudotsuga menziesii. Next base: position 48,449 of record LPNX010531216.1, read on the forward strand.
AATCAACCCCTAAATTGGAAAAAGATTTTTTTGTTCAAGGGATAAATTACAACTTTTTTGAAACTTGCATATTAAACAAAAACAAATATTTCATAAATAATTTCAGCACTCTAACCATTAAAATCAAACAAATTATGATGTGATTCATAATGAAGTCATATATTAGACCTTACAAGAACAAATTATTCATATAAATTGTCAAAAACTCATTAATAGTTTCAATTACAAACATCATACTGATAAAAAACATCTAAAATGTTTCATGTGAAATTATTTAAAGTCATCTATGGGTCTGACACCCCATCATAATCTATATTTTTTTGCAAATGAGCAATTGGATATAATAAAAAAAAATTAAACCCCTGACCCCATTACATTACATTAAAAAGAAAAATTAAACACCCCCACTCCTAACCCTTAAACCCCCAACAACACTACATTTGCAAAATTTAAAACACCCCCCTCTAACCCTCTAAATCCCCCAACAACATTATATTTTAAAAATGACATAATATATTGATATAATGTAATGTATAATATAATATAATGACAATATTTAAAAAAAATAACATAATATGTTGATATAATATAATGTAATGGCATAAGTGCCTTGGAATGTAATGGCATAATGCCATGACATAATGTGCCTTGGACGAATGCTATTTCAACAACTTATTCTGCATAGAAGAGGTTGTTCTATTTTAGGATGAGCACACTATGACAGAAACCTCATTATATTTAAAAAATGACATAATATGTTGATATAATGTAATGACATAATGTGCCTTGGATTGTAATGACATAATGCCATAATGAAATGTAAAAAAATGACATAATATATTATATAATATAATGTAATGACCATATTTTAAAAAATGACATAATATGTTGATATAATATAATGTAATGACATAATGTGCCTTGGATTGTAATGACATAATGCCATAATGAAATGACATATTGTACCTTGGAAGAATGCTATTTCAACACCTTATTCTGCATACAAGAGGTTGTTCTATTTCACAATGAGCACACTATGACAGAAAACTCATTATACTTAAAATAAATAAATAAAAGACAAAATATATTGATATAATATAATTTAATGACAATATTTAAAAAAAATTGGCATGATATAATATAATGTAATGGAATAATGTGCCTTGGATTGACATGACACAATGTAATATCATAATGTACCTTGGACGAATGCTATTTCAACATCTTATTTTGCATACAAGAGGTTGTTCTATTTCACGATGAGCACACTATGAAAAAAACCTCGAATGCGTGTTCAGGAGGATTTGGAAAAGGAAATTAAAACAAGATCACAAAGTCCACAAGACCACTGACATTAGATTTTTGTTTCTTGTATTAGTATTATATTCTTGAAATAATGTAATGAATTTTCTATATATCACAAAGTCCACAATATCACTCTCATTATATTTTTGTTTATGGTTTTCATAGTATATTCTTGGAATTAAGTAATGAATTTCCCTGAAGTTGGAGAATGACGACAGCGGTTAATTATGTAATGAATTTCCCCGGAGTTGGAGCATGACGAGGGAGGGAACTAAACTAAACTAAACTTAACTAAACTAAACATTTTATTTAAATTCAATGTGGTTGTTGTTGGTACATACTAGCATAACCACAAGTAAAGTGGCACAGCTAGCCAAGCCACTTAGTTTTATGGAGATGGTTGATTATTAAACAAAGACTAAACATTAAACTACTTACCAAATAAACATTAAATTGATTAATATAACATAAAACAATACTATTTAATAATTAAAAATAAAACTACTGCTATTATTTCTTTAGCCACCACTTAAGTAAAACTTATTTAAATCTTAATAAAAGTACATTTAAACATAAATTATAAAAAACCATAAAATAAATTTTGATTATACATGTATTACACTAGTATTAATCTTGTTGTATACTTGTTAGACTCTAATAAACTCATGCAGCCTATCATAATATGAGATAATGTCTAAAGCCTATCCGCTTAACTAGTAAGACTAAATACATTTTGATATAAAAATGGATAAGAAATGAAAATTTTGACATGCTGATGGGAGGAGAACCGCGAGGATTAATTGTACTTCTTATTTTTTCAATATCCATATTGACTTCGTTTCGATTGCCAAGAATCTCCACCATGGATTAGATGATGAATGTAGTGTTGAATATATGAAGTATACGTGTTCTCCAAGCAGATTCGCTTACAAAAACAATGAAACTTTAAAGCTGACCAAGGCAGGGGAGAGGATTATCAGTTGTGTCCAGTTTGTGAAGCATAATATTTGGATCGATCGATATAAAAGGCTCTCACATGATCACAATATCACAGGATCTCCGCAAGTGAAGCCAACGATTAAGAATGCATAACTTCATTGCACAAATCTAGTCATTGATTGGCCTCTTCAATCTCGTACAAAACATAATTCCTCCACAGTTGCTACAATTTTAGCAATCAGGGTTTAGGGTTTAGCAATCAAGTATAGCAGTGTGTGACGCTCTATCAACACCTTGTACAGAGCAGTTCTCCTCTACCTTGTGCCGCGCAACGGAGTCTGTCTGGCAGTTCTCCAATTGCTTTGTTCTCAAAATCTACCCGATGGGAAAGTGAGGGTTTCAGTGTCAATGAGAGACCTGTGAAAGAAGAGCGCTTTCGGATGAACCACATGGGGCTTAGAAGTTCACTGATGATATGGATTCCTTCATCCCATCAGGAGACGACAAAAGGAAATCGACAACTTTCTATGCGGCGATAGGAGGGAGGTGGGAGCGGAGCTTCGCTCCCTTGGCCACCAAAGAGCTTCCCCTCAATGGTGGCCAAGGGAGCGGAGCTTGGCTCTGGCCTCCCTCGTCCCTCCGCCCATATACCAGCTCGAAACTCAGCCAATTGACTTGTTCGAGTTCCTGTCAGGAGAGGGAACTAAGAAATCAAGTATAGCAGTGTGCGATGCTCTATCAACACCTTGTACAGAGTGGTTCTCCTCTACCTTGTGCCTCCCAATGGAGTCTGTTTGGCAGTTCTCCAATTGCTTTGTCCTTAAAATCTACCCGATGGGAAAGTGAGGGTTTCAGTGTCAATGAGAGACCTGTGAAAGAAGAGCACTTTCGGATGAACCGCATGGAGCTTAGAATTTTGCTGATGATATGGATTCCTTCATCCCATTAGGAGATGGAAAAAGGAAATTGACAACTTGCTATGCGGCGGTAGGAGGGAGGCGGGAGCGGAGCTCTGCTCCCTTGGCCACCAAAGAGCCGCCTGCATGGCTTTAATAATTGGGAAAATGACCAATATTAAAAACTATATTACATGATTTGTGGTTCTAAGAAAGGTTTGTTTGACCTGTTTTGTCTCTCTCTCTAGTCCATTTCACCTATTTTAGCCTCTTGAGAACATTAATATAGATTTAATTTCATTTCATTATGGGAATCGGTGTTGCACTAATTTCAAGGAATTTATTATTTATTTTGAATTCTCTAATTCTTATTATTTAACAAACTCATTTGAGCACGTTATAGTTATCCCCATATATTGATAATATATCATTCTTTACAGAACAATTTTGGGCAATCAAATTCCACTTGAAAAAAAACATTTTATTATAACTAATCAATATATCAAATGAGTCTATGGGGAGAAGCATACTATAAATTATCTATTTACTTTATATTGTTAATGTTAATTTCCTCAAATTAAACATTGCAACAAAACTTTGGAACTCTAATGCAAAGATGGAAATGCAATTCCACCATTTGCATTTAATCCAACCCTCGTTAAACATTTAATCAGGAACATTCAATTATAAAAGTGACCTCATTACTGAGCCTTATGATGAAATGTGTGACGACATGAAATATTGTGATCTACGCTATAATGTTGTCTCTATATAGTAGACACCACTGACTTCTCTTGAATCTATTGTTTACTTCTTATGGTTTCAACTAATAAATGCATGAAATAATACAAAAATATCACATCTATATCATATGGAGAATTTTCTAAACATGGAATTATCATAATTTCCTCAATGTCATAGTAGACATAGGATTGAGAATGTACTAGTAATGGAGTAAACCATGGCATAGATTAAGATTTCATATTGGTTGCACAAATAAAAAGAAAAACACTAAATCTTGTTGGAAGGTTACTTGAAAGAAGTAGTAGTCGACATAACCCTTAATAAGCATAGTCGGTTGTTTTGTAGGGTTGAAACTACCACCATGTCAAGTATAGTATGCAAGTTTTTCTATGTTTGGTTTTAGTGTAACACAGCTGATGAATTTCATCCAAATGGAAAGAATGAAGATAGTAAAACAATCATTGCATTTCTAAACTAGGTTGTAATACGAACAATGTCTTAGTTTTTGAAAACCGGTGCCTACCAAATTATTAATTTCCGTTTGTAGATTGTGAAAAAACAACAATTTCCCAACCTTTGCCTTTGGTATCTCTCAATCACGTTTCATTTGTTTGCAAATCTGTCATGGATTCTACGGAATTCTACGAGAATGTTCTTGGATTTCAGCAAGTTAGGAGGCCATCTTCATTCGATTTTGAAGGAGCTTGGTAAGATATTTGGGTCAATATAGTCCTTTACCCAACATTTTTTTTGAATATAATATTTCATATATCTTCCGACGGATCTAAAATGTTGTTGATGTCCAGCTTATTTGGTTACGATGTGGGGATTCATCTCTTACACTGCAAGTCTTGGGACGATCTCCCTAAGAAAACTAAGATCGATCCAAGAGATAACCAAATCGCTTTTCAGGTTTACTTAAAGTCCTATAGTCACCTTTGAGAGATTCTTACTATTATTCTAGAAGGATTTCCTTCATTTTAGAGCTATCGTGATCACTTTTACTATTTTTTCTCTCGCAGTGCCCAGATGTTATTTTAGTGGAAAATAAATTGTAACAAATGGAAAGAAAATATGAAAAATGTGTTGTGGAAGATGAAGGGTTGTACATCGTCCAACTTTTCTTCCATGATCCTGATGGTTACATGCTCGAGATTTGCAACTATGAGAATTGTCTTGTTATTTTTGCGTCCTCTTATGTGAGGTAAACCTCTATGCAGTTTGCTTCAGCTCAATCTAATCCAAAGGGGAGCTCCTTAGAAATCGCTAGGTTCAAATGAATGTTCCTACACCACAAGTTGACATCGTTCATTTAAGTTATTAGCTGATTTATTATTACACAACTATATTTTGGGAAGTTCTTTATGGTGTTTACTATATTTTATGACAATAATGAACATGGCATCATGGCAAACATCATAAAAACAAAATTTAAAATATATAATTTTAATAAAAACCTTTTGCTTTGTTCTATTTACTATATTTTGTGATAATAATTATGTCTATTAACAAATATAAAAGCATTGAATAAGTTAAATTGGCCATTTGGATTCATTGGGTAGATATCTTCGACATGAATAGAGATCATGAAGTAAGCTAAATAAATACAATTGTAATAAAAACCATGGATTTGCTCCATTTAGTATATTTTGTGACAATAATGAAGATGGCATCATTGGCAAGAAGCCATTATATCGATTCACAAAAATAATAGCATTGAATAATTTGAATAGCTCATTTGCATTCATTGGGTAAAAATAATTGGACATGAATAGAGATCACGAAAAAAGTTGAATAAATGGATTGAATAAGTTGAATTGGTTATTTGCATTCATTTGTATTGACCTTGTTCAATTTAATGTAGTATCGATGCAAATTTTTTTTAATGTAGTTTTTTTAATTTTAGTGAAACACTTGTGCAAAAGATGTTAAAAGAGCTTCAACCCCTATTAGGAGGGATGTTTGTAGAGGAGCACTTTGGGCATCTTGAAGACATATATTACCTAATGGAAGAGGACCTTGATGTCCATGAAGAAATCCAAGCTCAGAAAATTCCAATTTCGATGAAGAATTTGGCTTGCATGATATTGTTGGTTAGTTTCATGTCTTGAAGAAAATGTGAACTTTGACAACTTTTTGATAAGATATATTGGTAATGTTTTGACTTTTAGATTTTATTTTAGAAATAAAATTTCTATATATAATGTTTTTAATATGTTATTTATATATATATGGTATTGTTTTTCTTGAATTTATGTGAATGGTCACTTTTTGGAAAATAATATAAAATTGTATCATTTTTATACAAAAGATCTCTCAAAATCCGTTAATTATGACTTTCAATGTATTTATTTTCTCTAAATTTTTACAATTTTGTCAATAAAAATGTCTTTTTTTGTCCATAAAATGTATTATTTTAAATAAAAATTTGCAAAATGTATATGTTTTCATTATAACATGCTTCTAATTGTATGATATTTTGTTAAATTTATAAAAAAACACTTGAAAATAGAAACTAAAAATATTTTAGGACAAAGATTATTCAAATGCCCCAAAAAATGCCTCAAAATGAAAATGTGTGATACTGGTATCAACCCTTTTTTAAATGAAGGTAATAATAGCTACTAAAATTAGGAGAGAGAAAAATGAGAACTGTGTTGAGTTCTTGTTTCATAGTATAAGTGGTTTCGATAGGAACATCGGGGCATGACATGAATCAAATACATTACATACATTTCCCAGAATAAACATCGGGGTACAATACATAAGATATACAAGTGAATACATTCTGAAGTTTCAAATACATCAACTCTCCCTCTTAACTAGGAAGGTATTCTCTTGACCCAATTTATAATCACAAGTCTTCTTCTTTGTACCAATTGGATCATCTTGTCGTCTTCATCTTCAAGTAATATTCATCTTCAAGTCATCTTTATCTTGGATCTGGATCATCACTGCTAGATCATCATCACTGGATCTGGATCATCATTGGATCTAGCTCATCATCACTGTATCTAGATCATCACTGGATCTGGATGATCATCACTGGATATGGATCATCACTAGATTTGGATCATCATAGGGACATCATCACTGGATTTGGATCATCACTGCTGTATCATCATCACTGGATCTGGATCATCACTGGGTCATCATCACAGGTGCTATCTCATGATTCTTCTCCTCACAGGAAGTTCTACAGAGCCAGCCCTTTTTCATGCTGGTTGTAGCCCTAGCCTCCATGTAGGTCTTCTTCAGTGCTTATATCTGACCATAAGTAAGAATGGCTATCACTCACACATGACCATGAGAGGAAAAAATCCAACACCTTGTTAGAAAGGCACATCACTTACATTCACCAGCATGATAGGACACAACTACTTTCATATATGAAAAGGCATGACACTCACATCCACCAGCATGATAGGACACAACTACTATCATATATGGAAAGGCACAACACTTACAATCACCAGCATGATAGGACACACCTACTACCATCTGTGAAAAGGAACGACACTCACATCCACCAGCATGATAAGACACAACTACTATCATCTGTGGAAATGCACAACACTTACAATCACCAGCATGATAGGACACAACTACTATCATCTGTGAAAAGGCATGGCACTCACATCCACCAGCATGATAGGACACAACTACTATAACATGTGGAAAGGCACTGCACTTACATCTGATTATGTAGGAACCAATCCTACAGTCACATCATAATGGCCCTCATCCCCAAGCTGAGGATTCCTAGTAATTGACCAAGTACCTCCATTCAAAGAATGGCAATAGCCCTTATATCTGATCATGTAGGAACCAATCCTACAGTCACATCAGAATGGCTCAGCACTCATATTTGACATGGAAGGAACCAATCCTCTCACCATGACAGAGTGGCTCAGCCCTTACATCTGACCATGGAAGGAACCAATCCTCTCACCATGTCAGAATGGCCCACAGACTCATCATTTCCCCTTGGAGAGAACCTCGATCTAGAGAACACCAAGCTTCTCCATGAAGTACTCAAACTTCACTATGGCCAATGGCTTTGCTAACACATCAGCTATCTATTCGTCTGTCACAACATACTGGAGCTTCACTACTCCTCTCTACACCATATCCCTGATATAGTGATACTTGATCTCGATATGCTTCGACTTGTCATGGAACACCCGGTTCTTTGACAACTTCACACAACTTTGGTTGTCGCAATATATACAAGTAGTATCTAACTGGAGATCAAATAAATCATACAGTAGCTTCCTTAGCCATACTGCCTCACAACTAGTTGAACAAGATGTGACATACTCTGCTTCAACTGTACTCAATGCACACAGGATTGCTTCCTACTAAGCCAAGAGATCACACCTGATCCCATACTAAAGGAGCACCGTGAAGTGCTCTTCCTATCGATGGCACTGCCTGCCCAATCTAAATCAACATAACCCTCTAGGTTAATCTTATTATTTTCCTCATACTTGAGCCCATAATCAACTATACCCTTCAAGTACCTCACTACATGATTTGCAACCATCAGGTGAACATGTCTCAATGTGCTCACAGCAAAGCAAATATCTGGTATCGTATTTGTCAGGTACATCAAGAAACAAATCATCTGATGATACATTATGGCATCAACAGCTTCTGATGAAGCATCATGTAGTGAGGATTTCTCCTCACTGCAGGAGCAGGAATGACTCCCTTGTACCTATAGGGAACAAGGGTAGGTTCCTACTATTGGAAAACAAGAAAAACGAAATGGAAATGCAAGTAAATAGAATAGTGAATTAAACTAAACTAATCTAGTGATAGAAACCAGAACTAAACTAAATCATAAGCAAGAGCAGAAAGAAGAAGTGGAAGCTTTGTGAACCCCTCTACAGAAAACGGGATAGGGTTTCACCTCCTTAAACCCTACAAAACAAGCCTAAGCTACAATGGAGAAACTTGCAAACAATGTTAAACAAAACCTGCAAGAAACAACGGTTAGAAGTCAAAGCAATCTAAATAGCTAAGAAGTAAACACAAAAAACACAAATATACCTTCTCTTAGTGGGTAATGGACCACCGTGCCCTAGCTCTTGGAAGGCTCTCTCTCTTGCTTGGGGGAGCAATGGCTCAAATGGGAATGGATGTGGACTGTGGGTGGTTTGAGAGGCAAAGGTATCAAAGCATCCATGGGTAGCATAATAATAGGAAAGGGAGAAGTGTTTTGAGAGTGACCCGCCACCCTCCTTTTATAGATTTTCCAAGGGGTTTTAGGGTTTTAAGCCCTTGGTCAGGGATTTAGCCCCTTTTTTGGGCCTTTAGCCCCTTCTACCCTAACTTTAGCCCCTTTTAGGGTTTTATCCCCTTTTAGGGTTTTAGCCCCTTTTTGAGGGCTTTAGCTCCTAGGGGGCTATTTTGGGTTCTTTTTTGGGGTTTTTAGCCCTTTTCTTCATCCTTGGGCTCTTTTGGAGGTGTAGGGGTCTAATGGAAGGTCTGATGGAGTGATATGGGGGTTGTGAGATGGTGTCCTTGGGTGGTGTAAGCCATCAAGAGCTATGTGTGGGATTTTTGGGTTAACAGATTGCCCCCTGATGTGTGAGGGCAGGAGCTCAACGTATGGCCGACGGACATCATAGTATTTACTGTATAGAGGTGGTGCTTCCGGGGCTGAGGCATGGTGGCATTTGGTTTTTGTATTAATTTGGTTCCCATCAATGGGTGACATACAATAAATGTGTGACATGTATATGGATGAGGTGGGAATTCCCATGCTCATGACAATGTCAAAAGAATCATTTGATCTATGCTCTAAAATACAAGAGCCAATCATATACAACTGATGTTACAATGCTGGTTGCCTCTATGTGAGGCTGAATACAATACTGATCTAGTACATTGGACCCATGGTATTCTCATGGAATGCTATATCTTCATGATTGAGGATCTGCTGGATTTGGTACATAGCTATGTGAACTCACTGATTGAGAGTTAGAGTCTCTACGGTACAAGTATGTTGTATCAATCATAAAGGTATATCGAAGCACTGCTGGGGCTTCTGAACACTGTCTCCAACGCAACCCAGAAATCACAAGAGACATAACTTGTTTAGGTCCCCCAAGTGGACTCACCAATGTGCTAGAGTCAGGTGACATCTGGGGTCTTCGACAAAGTATTGTGTGGAACAAACCCTGTACGAATCTCAACGGTGTGATGATGGAGTTGAAGTCGAGCACGTGAGAAACAACCATCCCAAGAGGCACTAAGGACTCCTCTGAAGTGGTCCAAGGAACTCATCAATGATTTTAATGAAACCAAGGTATAGGGACCTTTGGGTCTATCCTTTGGAATATGTGTGTTGGCGTCGATAGAGGGAGACCTGCCCCTAGTCAAGGCAATGATGTTTCCTTGACCAGGAGCGTGAGGTGGATAACCGAAAGGTGTTAAGCAATCTGCGAACTGACTCACTGAATTGGGAGGGGAGGGGAGGTAAGGGAAGGAATTGAACAGGGATAGGGGGGAGTGAGAGACTCAAACTTCCTTTCTTCAGAGTATGATGGTAGGGCAGAATAGGAAGCAAATGAAACTGGCTCATGGGAATGGGATCATAGCTGTAATACCAGGAATGTCGCTGTAGATGGGAAATACTTGGAGGAGGGGGACACTTTTGATATTGATGGGATCCAAGGAAGACACATTGCAGAGTACTCTGAACAATGGCGACCCAATGTGGGAATGATGCTAAACTGTTTGCTGTGGGGGGGGGGGGGGGGGGGTGGTGTCTAGGGAAACCATTATGGTACAATCTCATGGATTTTTGGTGAGCTTGAGAAAGTAAATGCTTGATGGTGCTTTCAATTTTAGATATTCTGAAAGCAGGAAGAAGACTCCAGTGGGGGCTCTTTTTCGTTGGTAGTCTCCTGTGCCCAAAAAAGGATAAATTTATACATAGGAGAGCTTGCCCACCATGGAGGGGATGAGAGACTTCTTTACCGTTGGTAGTCCAATCAGGCCGAAAAAGGTTAAACCTATACTGATTGGATGGTCATTCAAATTTTTTATGAGCATGAATGAAACCAAGTTTACTCGGTGATCTTTTCTTATTGAGACGGATGGAAAAGAGCTTAACGACAATCGGTGGTGAGCTTTTTCATAAAGTGCAGCCCCTCTGCCTGAGAAAGCACAAAAGTATGTAGAGGGGAATGGTCTTGGCTTGAGTGTGCCAAGGAGATCCTTTTCATGAGATGGTCTACATGGTCCGCAAAAGGAGATAAATGAGACGATGTAGATGCCCTTTCCTATACTTTAGCGAGTGGGAAAGGAAGTAGGTACGCTCATTGATATTTTCATTGTTTTAAGGAGTCAGAAAGGAGCTTAAATGAAACTTCAATGTGGTCAACCGACTGTGGTGGCATGAGCGGTGCCCCATGTTGGGACAGTGGATAGAGGTCCAAAGGTCATCTATGCAGTATGGACGGAGCAGAAGGCTCTCAAACATACCAATACCTACGTGGGATATATCGCGGTAGAGGCTTGTGAGATGATGTGGAAGAGGCATGTAAATCGAGGTGGCTCACGGAAAGAGGTCAGGAGAGCATGTGTGTGTGTTGTGGTGGACAGACTTGATCACATGCAATGTGAGTGCAAGTCTGGGGGAATTTATATGCCAAATGCATGCAAGAAAAAGAAATTGTTTTGTGGATAGTGGTCTAGAGGTCCGCGTAAGGTGCGGTGGATGGAAAAGATAACTATTTGTTAAAAATACAAAAATAAAAGCTAAAATTACAGTCCTTAATGGGTGGTGGCCCAAAAAATTGCATGAGTTGCGATCGGGAAGTGTGATACAAGTACAGGTCTGTAGACACTTGCATCGTTATGTCATGGCTCATAAATCAAGGTGACTTGTGGGAAATGGTCCTGAAATTGACTTATTAAACATGAGATGATGGTCTCATAAGGAGATAGAAATTTGGGCCCGGAGGTGTGAGAGGTGTCTCAAATAGGTTCCAGGTGACTTTGAAGTAGCAGCTAATGGTGCTGCCCCTGACTTGTGGTAAAAAACGTTGAAAAACAAGAAAAGAAAATGAAGCGACTCATTGGTGATGTTAAGCATAAAATCTCTTAAGGTAGAGCCCATTGCAGGGGTTCTCCAAGAGTTGTCCATCAGAGTCAATAAGGGTGTATGTCGCCTTGCCGAGACGAAGGTCATTGGCAAGGTGGGATGATGAAATATGGTCTTTAATGGGAAGAACAGATTCCACACTATGGTTTAAAGGGAATGGGGTAAAACCGAAGGCGGTCTTACAGATCTCTCCGTCATCGCATAAGTGGTGCCAGGATATATCAGGTGGATTTTCCACAAGCAATGAGATGGAAGGGAAACTGGTGCTAGAGATCATGTAAATGGTATTGGTTGTTGTTTTTGTGGCCTTGCCCCCAGTCTCTATTGGAGGAAGAGGGGCAGGCCTGGAGACAAGAGGAGTCTCTGATGGACCTGGAGGTAGGTGCAACATCATCTCAATTGGATGGATATGAGTCAACACATCCTGGGGCCTCAGAGGTACGGTAGGTGGTTCAAGGTACCACAGAGGATCTCCTAGTGTGAAATCCTGTAGATGGAGGGTTTCTAAGGTAGAATTACTCACGATCCTGGATGGTAGGAAAAAGAAAAGGAAAAGAAAAAGAAAAAGGATCATGTTGATCAGGAATGAACCCCATTGTTTCCCTGGTAACTGAGGTTGAGATTGCAACTGAGGTTGCAGCTGTGGCTGTGGAAACAATGGAAGAGACAGGTCTGATGGATCATCAGTGATGGTGGAGACAAGTGGGTCAGTTGAACTGGACATCATGTAAATGGACATGGTGTCTGAAGAAGGCAATGGTGGGTGAACTTCTTTGATCAAGGTGATCTCAGACTCAAGGGAATGGTGACGGAGGTCAGCGAGAGCCATTCGAAATTCGGGTAGGTCTTGGTAATGGTGGGAGTAATTTCCATACAAGCCGCAAAGGGTGCAAGCATGGTTTGTCCTCAATACCTTGTTCCTGACTAGTGGCACGGTTTGGAGTTCAACCATGGGGATGTTTTTGTTCATATCCATGGTATCCAGATACGCATGGATCACTGAGATTTCAGGGCAATTCTATGCTGGATGGCCCTATTGTTTGCAGACGGCACAAGGTTGGCCTTATCGTGGTTCTACGATGGCTTTGGTGTTATTTCCCCTAGCCCTTTTGGGTTGGGGCGGTGCAGGTGCGGGTGCGGCGGTTGGCTTATGCAGAATGGGTGGGGGGTGAGACTCAACCGCAATAGGTTGCACTAGAGTTAAAACAACCTGGGGAATTACTAGTTGAGCTGGTGGATCAAGATACCACACCGGGATCCCCAATGTAAAGTTGGGTAGGATTAAGGTGGCCATGACCGGCTTGCTCATGACACTAGGTGGGGGAAAGAGGAAGGGAATTGTATGGACTGGAGATGAGCCCACATAACTCCCAGCTGGTTACATGTGGGGGTGAGGTTGTGGTTGCGGCTGCATGTAATGCTGCTACTGTGGTTGATGTTGTGGCTGCTGTTGGCGTTGCGGCTGCAAACGATGTTGTGGTTGTGGTTGGGGCTATGACTGCAGTTGTTGTTTGGGTGTAGCAGTGCTTGATGAGAACATGCACAAGTCCGCAGTTTCTTTTTGTGTCGGTGGTGGTGACACCAATAGGAAAGGAGCCGTCATGGAGGTATCAGTAAACAACCCAGGGCCCACATTCAACAATGGGGAGGCTGGTGTGTTTTCAACCATGGTGTTGGTTGCAGGGATGACATTAGCATGTGCGGTCACCCCTTGCGGCTCAATGGTGGTGATGGTAGGGATAACGTTGGCAGGTGTTGTTAACCCTTGTGAATCATGGTAGGTGAGCTGGTCAACCGTCACAATATTCCCTTCATGGGGGAACATCATGAGGTGGAAGACAGTTGATGTAATGTCTCACATGGCATACATGTAACTCCTTTCGAGGAGGAGGTTGTAGTCCAGTTGAGCATTGACGACTTTGATGTCAATCAGGACTGTCTTCCTGGCTAACGTGATGGGGACATGGGGGAGGATTCCTTGGGCTATAGTGGGGTGTCCATCATAATCCCATAGAGTCATGGAGGACGGTTGCAGAATTGGTGATCCAAGATTTTTCCAAACCAAGGTAGACATGACACACATGGATTCCCCCTCATCCACTATGCTTCGGTGCACAACCAAGTTTTGGATTGACACTAGGATTTGGAAGGAAATAGTGGAGGGCATGCACTACTCTCTGTTCTCCGTGTCAAATGTGATTAACTTGGAGTCGAAGGGGTCTATAGCCCCTAGGGAAAATAGTAAGGCTTTCCACTACGTTGGGAATGTTTTAAGTACCTCAAGAGCGGACATGGCAGTTGGCGTTTGGGATAAATCATCCACAATGCTATAGTTGACTGCAACTCTAGCTGTGGCATTATTGGAGATTCTACGTATGGAGGGGCATGGAAACGGGGGTAGCTGAAGGGGTAAGTTGACTGTTTTAGACGTGGATGCTACTGATGAGTCAGCAGGTTTGGTGGTGGTACCGTACTGATTTTGTCGAGTTTGCAAGTTGACCTCTTCAGTGGTCATGGCTAGCAGGTGGTGAACACCTATTTCGGCCATGGGTGGTGCCCCCAGAGCATTGGGATTATCTTGGGGAGGGGGTGCAGTTGCCACCAGTCCTTGGACTGGCGGTGGGTTTTGAAGCACCATAGGAGGAGGCCCTTGAAGTGTCGAGTTGGGTGGTGCTTGGTTTGTAGCGTTGGTGGCTTGTTGGGCCTCATTTTGAATGTCTTGCTTCGCATGAACCATGAAGGGACACTTGAATGTGTAGTGCCCATAGACCTCACAGAGTGTGCATGGTTGGTTTGTGTGCAATGGGGCATTGCGTCTTGGTGCATTTGGTCATGGGGGGTTTTGGGCAGGTCGGTTTGCTACATCATTGTTGGGAGGATTCCGTTGTTGACCACCTCCCTATGGTTGTTTATTGCCTTGGTTGTAGGGCCAGTTATTCCTAGCTTGCCCTTGTTGATTTTTGGGGGTAGGCTGGTTGGGATGGTTTTGCTGTGCAAACACCTGTCCCAACAGAGTGGGAGGAGTGGGGCAGGGGCTTGAACTGGTGGTGCATAGTATATTTGTGGAGGTGGTGGTGTCACGAATGTGGGAATATTCCCCACATACTGCTGTGTTGGCCAAGCCATGGCCTAGGCTTGCTGCGGTGGCAGTGCATAGGAAGTTGTCGCTCCGGATTGAGACATAATTCTAGCATAGTCTAGAGCTTGGTTTTGGTAAGCAAAATTAGCGGTGTTGCTTGGTTGCAGTGTAATGATAGGTGGTGTTAGTTGAGGCTATGTTTGTTGGGAGAATGACCCTATGATTCCGTCCATAGCATGGGATGCCCCAGGTGCGTCACGGTAGGAGGTACTTTCACAGGGAGCGTCTGGAATGACGGTGTACAGGTATCTAGACTGGGCATAAATGAGATCAAATTGTTGGGCCTTTAGTATGGCCTATCCTTTAGATTTGGGATGTTCAGATGCAACATCCTTTGTGATGGGTGGGAGCAAAGTTTTAAGGAACCAATACAAGAAGATCGTGTCGTCTAGTTGGATTTCGCATAAGCTATGGCGTTGCTGTCACTCATGGATATGGTTAGTTATGTGAGTGGCGGTGCTTTGGTGGGAGGATAATAGGATCTCCAACCCCTCGTCATATCTAACAGGGAGTTGGAAGTACTGTAGGAACATGAAGGCTAGGGAGTTGAAGTTGGGGTACTTAGCTTGTGGGAGCTCAATGTACCATTTGGCTGCGGCACCTGTAAGGATGCATTGGAATAGCCTCAGCCTAATGGAGTCGTCTGCAATGCTGTTGGATGAGCACCATAGATGGAATGTCATTACGTGGTTTTGGGGACATTCCTTGGCTTTGCCTTCAAACTTGGGGATGTTTGATGGTAGCCTAGTTGGCATGGGTGGCCAAAAATCTTGGTGGCGGATGGGGTCGTTTGTTAATCTAGCTAGGTTAGGCAAGTTAAGGTGAGCCATGAATGGTAGATTTGACCCCAGGTTGATGTGGGATGGGGCTACAATGGTGGTGGGGTTTGCAAGTGCATAGTGCATCTGCATAGTTGGGGGTGCTTGCGATGGCACCATTGTGGATTGGCCAATTCCTCCAAGTGTTGTGGGCAGGACAATATGAGTGGTGGGAACATTTCCCCATGTATGACAGTAGGGGAAATGTAAGTGGGTGGTCCACTGCCCCCCTGTGTGGCAGGAGGGGTAGTGTGTGTGGAGGGGCCACTGCCCCCATGTGTTGCAAGTGTGCTAGCTTGGCTAGTCACTATAGGTGGTGGCAGTTGGCTAATGATAGTTTGCATGACTGTTCTTGGGCCACTTGCTAGGTTGTGGGTAACAGGGTGTGATGTGGCCATGGGTCCACTTGCTAAGGCTAGGCCAAAAAATGGATCTGGATTTGTATTAGCCATGGGGCTAGATGGTGTGGTGTGGAGGTCTGGTTTAGAATGATATGGGTCTGAATCAGAATTAGAGGCTGTGTGGCCATATGATGGTGTGGGAGATCACTGAGAACGGCTACGACAGTGTTGACAGAGTGTTCCGAATGATGGTGGTTCGCCTCTTAGGCGTGAGGAAGAACGTGGAGGATCAATTGTGTTAGATTTATGTCTGAAACTTGGTGGGAGTGAATTTTGGACCCCGATTTCAATGGCTTCCTATTGGCTGTAGGTGGTCACTCGAATACCAAGACTACCAGAAGATAGCGCTTGGCTTGTTACTCACATGTGTTTCTAGTCAATCGGAAGGGGTCGTTGCCCATTTCGCTTGGAAATTCCTCTCAGCGGCCAGCTACTTTGGGGTTCCTGTGGTACTCCTCACAATGAGCTTCTGGGCAGAGCCCAAGTACTTCCCACAATTGAAGCAGTCAGGGACTTATGTCCTCAAAGACTGCAGAGTTGTTTTCTTAGTGTAAATTAGTAAATTTTAAGTCTTACTCAACGTCATGAATTGAGTTGGGTTAATTAGCTGGTATGGTGTGGTTGTTTGCTTATTTTTTCTGGTACTTGGTTGCTGCAATATGGTTTATGAATTCATCATGGTAGAGTTCATGTACAGTGGTTGTGTATGCAAGCATAAATAGAAATTTGTAAGCAAGTACAATGATTAACCCTGAATGTTTGTTGGCCTAACTAGATGTCTACCTCACAGTAATATTCTTCTTCAACCAAGAGAAGGTGTTGGGCTCTCAACACAATGGAACTAAGCCCATCCGTAGGTCCTTAGGTCACCTCTCGAATGCTAGGTTGGTCAACAGGGAGGACGCTTGGCACCATGAGAAGCCCTCCTTCTCTTCCCCCTCTACCTTCCAGGTCCCTGGTTTTAGTGGTTTGGGAAAAAAATCATGGAGTTCCTAGATTTATACGAGCTTTCCCTTCGTTGTATCCCAGAATACCCCGAAGGGTGATGAATGGGTAGAGGAGGAAGGGGGAAGCAAGATGGTTATTTTTAAGTTATTTTTAGTTAGACTAGTTTAGTTTATTTAGCCTTAATGGTTCATTTAACATTTACACATTGTTCATGAAATTATTTGCAGAAAATACAAACTGAAACTGAAAATGACCTGCAATGGTGGACAGAGGCAGCTGGGGTGCACTAATAGTCCTCTGAAACTAAAAATTATTGTCTATAAATATTAAATTTAACTTCTGTGTGACAGGTCGCACATTTCTAACCAAATCTAATGAGGGGGCCGCGTGATTTTTTCAGAAATGAGTGAGGGGGTCGCACAGAATGCAAAAACAGTCGCAACCTGAGTTTTTGGGCTGAAGTCACTCTTATCAGGGGATTAAGTACACCCTGGGTGCACCTGTTTGCTCATTAAGAGCACCCCAGTCTCACCTTTTTCCCCGATAAGAGCGCCCTGCTCTGGAATGGGGTTTTTTTGTGAGACAGAGTTAGATCTGGCCGACAGTAACTGGTACTGGGGTTAGTCTGACTCAGTTTGGCCTAGCAGAGGCTTCGATAGTGGTTAAAATAGGAAATAAATAGGATTTAAGACAAATTTAACATAATATTCCTGAAAAACTAGGGAAAAAATTTTAAAAACTTAAAAATGAATATTTCGGACTAGGGATCCTGTGGGATAGACCTGGTATGGTCGCCAAAGCTGTAGTGAGGATTTCTCCTCACTGCAGGAGTAGGAATGACTCCCTTGTTCCTATAGGGCACAAGGGTAGGTTCCTACTGTTGGAAAACATGAAAAACAAAATGGAAATGCAAGTAAACATAACAGTAAATTAAACTAAGCTAATCTAGTGACAAAAACCAGAACTAAACTAAATCATAAGCAAGAGCAGAAAGAAGAAGCGGAAGCTTTATGAACCCCTCTTCAAAAAATGGGTTAGGGTTCCTCCTCCTTAAACCCTGCAAAACAAACCTAAGCTACAATGGAGAAACCTGCAAACAATGTTAAACAAAACCTGCAAGAAACAATGGTTAGAAGTCAAAGCAATCTAAATAGCTAAGAAGCAAACACAAAAAACACAAATATACCTTCTCTTAGTGGGTAATGGTCCACAATGTCCTAGCTCCTGGAAGCCTCTCTCTCTTGGTTGGGGGAGCAATGGCTCAAATGGGAATGGATGTGGAGGAGAGGAAATGTGGGTGGTTTGAGAGGCAAAGGTCTCAAAGCATCCACAGGCAGCATAACAATAGGCAAGGGAGAAGTGATTTGAGAATGACCTGCCACCCTCCTTTTATAGATTTTCCAAGGGGTTTTAGGGTTTTAAGCCCTTGTTCAAGGCTTTAACCCATTTTTTGGGCCTTTAGCCCCTTCCTCTCTAAATTTAGCCCCTTTTAGGATTTTAGCCCCTTTTTGAGGGCTTTAGCTCCTAGAGGGCTATTTTGGGCTTTTCTTGGGGTTTTTAACCCTTTTCTTCATCCTTGGGATCTTTTGGAGGTGTGGGTTTCTAATGGAAGGTCTGATGGAGTGATATGGGGGTTGTGAGATGGTTTCCTTGGGTGGTGTAGGCCATAGAGATCTATGTGGGGGATTTTTGGGTTAACAGATCACTCAATAGCTTCAGGTTTGATACCATAGGTGTGGTCATGCAGTCCATCATCCTAAACCTCTTCAGGATCTCTACTGCATACTTCCCTTGTCTGAGGAAAATTGCATTTGCATTCTGCCACACCTCCATACCTAGAAAATAGTGCATCGACACATAACAGGAGCATCACTGGTCTTCCGCCTTCAACCTTGAAGCAAAGGTTGGAATCCGCTTTACTCTCAGTAAAGCCTAGATTCATCAATAATCTATCCATCCTGTCATACCATGTCGAACCTCAGTATATTCTATAGTCACTCCCTTTGAAGCATCATACTCCCTCTATCTTCCGTACTATATGCACTGAAACATTTTGTATTGGAGTGACAAGTATCTTCCTCTGCTACTAATATTCTATGTATCCATCTAGGGTCACTATATACCAAGATATTCTATCTTTTAAAGTGTTGTTCTTGCACCCATCTGTGAGCTTGTCATCCTTTATCAACCTTGTAGCAAAGGTTCAAATCTTCATCAAGCTCCTCATGTATGTGTTATCCCATGGGTGTCTTCTGAACTTGTACAAGGCCTTCTTTCATTTGCACAAATGATTCTGCCTATCATCTGAATTCACTTCTAGTGGCTGCAAATGTGTCTTAGTATTTTATGCCTTCTTTTCATGAGAAGCCTCATGCTACGAATCTTTCCTTGTATCCCACAATGTTTCCATCTACTACATGATGGAACTATGAACTTCCCTTCATGTATTGATATTGCATCCTAGACATCATTCTTCTTGAACTGGTATTCCCTTTCTTCTTGGTTACTTCTTCATAGATTGAAGGTTCTGCTTCAATGATGTCACTACATTCATCATATTATTCTTCATCTTGAACTGTCGTCACTTGTTCTTCAGAACAAGTCTCATCCTTCTTTGCTTGTAGGCGATTATGTATGCGATATTTCCTACAAGTCAAATGCATTTGTATGGTTAGAAACATTTCATAAGGAATATTCATAATGGACAATTCTTATGCATAAATATATGATCATGCAACTATTTTATCCAATACAACATTCATACATATCTCACGGAAAATTTCTAGATGCCCTCCATCTCTACCAGGAAACCATTGAGATTGTGCACTAATCCAATATATCAACAAAAAGGTTTCATTCTAGATAAGCATCAATGGAGAGTTGTATAGAACCATGAGATACTTACCCATCACATGCATATTAGTAGTATACTGTCATTAATGCAAACATTCTATCATGCATAATACATTAACTAAATATAAACAAATGCATAACAAAACAATATCATGAAATGACAATTGAATACTTATCTTTATTTTTTTCGTGGGTAGACTCCTTCTTGAGCCTTCAACTTCATTATCTTATTCATTCATCATTTCTTATCCAAATGCTGAGATGGATAATAGGTTCTTCAAGAATTGAGTTCTTCATATTCCTCATCGCTTGAGGTATATTCTTTGGATCATGAGAGGTTGATCTTTCGTTTCTCCCATCTTCTCTTTTCTTATTATGAGTCGAACTTCTTTTCTTGTGTGCACTCTACCCAGAGTCTTTTGAAATTAATCACTTCCTTCTAGCACACATTCCTCGGGTGAATGAATCCCATGATCATGGGAGGCCTTTCAAGGTGGCTATCACCACTTCTGCATTCTCCACTTCTTCTTCTACTACTACAAGTTGTTCTTTGATTTGAGAGACCCTTGTAAAGTATGACTGTATGGTCTTTGCATTTTGGATCTTCACATTCTTCAACTATTTTCTCAAAGTCATATTTTGATTTATGTTCTTCCCTTCAAATATCTTGGTCAAGGAATCAAACATATCTTTCAGGTCTTTAGGGAAGACACTTGTGGTATAAGGTGATCCATGATTGAATCGACAATGATCTTCTTGGCCTTGACCAAGTTCTTCTGGTGTAAGGCATTAGAGGAAATTTCAACTCAAAATGGGCCTCCTAAAATGAATTAATAAAATAATAGTTAAAATAATAAAATAATATTTATTAATTTTGGAGGAAGAAAAGAAAAAAACTACTTTTTTGTTTGTATTTTTGACATATCTCCCCGTGTTTTTACTCAAATTTCGATCGGGAGAGCTCGTTGGATGCGGAATTTAATTCCGCATCCAACGAGCTCTCCCGATCCAAATTTGAGTAAAAAAACGGAGAGATATGTCAAAAATACAAATAAGAAAAGTAGTTTTTTTTATGATACCTATCCCCAAATTTATATTAAAAAAGTGTTTAAGACCTATACGGTATTTCAAATTTAAAGCAATTTCATTGGCTAATACATGATGACATGGAATTTGAATAAAATTTAAAAGGCCGATTTTGAGTTGAAATTTCCTCTAATGATTTTATCCTCATTTGCCTCTGGAACTGGAACCTCTCTACTTATGTAGGTGTCCAATTCATTTTCTTCAGAGAGATCATATACTTCCATGCTTGGAAGTTCTCAACTTCACCAAGCTTATCATCAAGCTGATGTGATAGATTAGTTTGAAATGAGAACCTCAAATGAAAATAACAAAAGATTAGATCTTACTGATTTGAGGTGTCCGTCCTGGTTCTGGAGCTGGTTGATCTAGGGTTTGTCAGAGAAACACTAATTTTCAAAACTTGGAATCATTTAGATTTGATTGGATATAAGTATAGATCTCTTTAAGGTGAGTTGTCCAATGTACTCCTTTTTTGAAAATAGTCGAGGGAAGCTTCCGGAACAGGAAGCCCTAGTTTACCAATTTCTTCTGTAAACATTCCTTCTACTGTTTCTATGGTATCTATGAAATTAAAACTCCTATGTGTCTAAAAATTAGTATTGAGGTAGCCTCACTTATCCCTTTTCCAACACGACAGGTTTCATCAGAATTGGTTTCACCAATTGGGACTTATGATCGTTTTCGCAAGGTGACCTGTTTTAGGACTGTTCAACACAACAAAGTTGTATGGACTGCCACATGTCACTGTTTCATATTTGGGGTTTAAAACATCTAACAAAGAAAGTACACTCCATTCTCTTCTAGAAAATCATCATAAATGTCATTTGGACCTTTGTAGCCCAAGATATAACAATTCTCCCCAGGTGTCTTGTTTGGGGATGGATCCTGGGAGAGGCTACAACCTTAAATTGGAGGGATCATATCTCCTAGAATATAGAGAATCAGAGGCTGAGATTTGTACATATTGTAAATTAGAATTTGATCTTTGGCCTATGAAAGGTTTATCTCCTCAGCCTTCTCCAATCCCTAGATATAGAAAATGTACCAAAACATATCAGTTTTACTATTTTAGGGTTTTTTCGGTTCAGGTTTTTCCCAGAGTTTCACCCAACCAAAAATATTGACCCAGGTCTCTAAAATTTGCGAAGAGAGAAATCATATGCTGGGCTCAATAAAAAATTGCTCTTCTATAAGAAGCCCTAATTTCCTGCACCAAAAACTGAAAATTCTCGGAATCGAATTTCACTTCGACAGAAAGATGCGCCCTTCAATGGAGAGTCTGCCTAGCATACATTTGCTGATGGATTGTGGAGAGAGACCCAAAAAGTAAGAATCCCTAGCTTCTACAACTACTCAATGTCTTCTTCTCAGGTTAGCTCTGATACCATGTTATATTTTTATCATTCAAGCTAGCATTATGATCTTAGGATCTTTAACTGAGAGAATAAAATGCACAATAATAAACACAAGAGACAAGAGACACAAATAATTTTCTTCGGGGAAACCATAAAGGAGAAAACCCTGCAACTTCCTCAGAGATAGAATCAGCACCAAAAGTAAAACCTAAAAACATAAAGATGATCTCCCAACAGCAGTAGTCTCTCTCTTGTCCCAACAACTTCTCTCTCACTCATGTGCCCCATTGAGTGTGTGTGTTTGTGATAAATAGAGAGGCTCACTCTCTATTTATATTATTTCATTCACTTAATGTCCACTCCAACATGTCGGCCTCACTTAACAATTATTTACTAGAGCCGACATCTCTAGGAGAGTCTAATAACATTAGTGCCCCACAACTTGTGGGGACTTTTCCCTGACTTACAATAACTCACCTAGGGCTAACTTCTCTAGGATAGCCTAATAAACCTAGGACCCCACAATTATGGGGACTTTAAACCTTGTACAATAGGAGGGTTACCCACAATGACATGACATGACTTGTTTACATTATTAAATCTCTCGATAGGAAGATCGGGGCATGCCATGACTCAAATACATTACAGACACTTCCTGGAATAAAAAATGGGGTACAATACATAAGATATACAAGTGAATACATTCCGAAGTTACAAATACATCGACACCAGGTCGATCCCACAGGATCCCTAGGATTTATTTTTGCATTTTATTTTCATTTTCCCCAGCTTAAATTTCTGTTAAATCTAGCTTAGATCTTTGTTTTTCTGCATTTCTAGTTACTGTCGAGCCTCCTCAAGGCCAATCCAAGCCCATTTGGCCACAATACAGGTTATTGTCAGCTGGATTTGGCTCAGGATAATTTTTTTTTCACTTTTCGAAGCAGGTCGCTCTTATCGTCTTGAAAGATGTGACAAGATTGCTCATCCAGGCCTGATAGGTGTGACCAGGTCACCCATTTTGCCTCAAAAGGTGCGACCCCCTTCCAGAATTCAGCTCGCTTCTGTCTGTAGATTCTGAGTGACCCCCTCACCTATTTTTGGGAAAATTTGGGGACCCCCTCGCCACATTTGACCCAAAAAGTGCGATCTATCTCTCAGATTCTATTTTTTTAAAAGTTAAGGATTGTCACTGCGGCTCAGCTGCCTCTGTCCGTCAAAACTGTTTCTGTTTCTATTCAGTATTTGTTCATTTTATTTGCAGCATGTGTAAATCAATGTGTAAATCAATGGTTAATGGATTAATGAACATGATGAAAGCTTGATTAAAAATTACTCTAATTAAAATCAACATCTTTCCTATCCCTTCCTCCTCTACCCAATCATCATCCTTCAGGGTATTCTGGGATAAGATGAAGGGTGAAGCTTGTATAGTAATAGGAACTTCACCTATCCTTTTTCAAATCCACTAAAAACGAGTGACTTGGAAGGTAAAGGGGGTAGAGAAGGAGGGCTTCTCACGGCGCTCAACATCCTCCCTGTTGACCGACCTTGCATTCGGAGGGTGACTTGTGGATCTACGGATAGACTTAGTCCCATTGTGTTGAGAGCCCAACACCCTTTCCTAGTTGAAGAGAAAAATAGGTGCAAGGTAGTTACCTAGTCCGGCTGTCATAGTTCAGATTCACAAATGGTACATGTGTAAATTTCTGATTATCATTTACTGCTTTCATTGACAATGTTCTAAACTCTATGGAATATTCATAAACCATTTAAGCAGCCACTAAGAATAACGGAAAGAAAAAAGACATACATACAAACCATACCATATAAACCAACCAAACTCAGTTCATGACGCTGAGTGAGCCATTAAAATTTATAATTTACACTAAGTCAAACATCTCCAGTATTTGAGGACACAAGTCCCTGACTGCCTTAACTGTGGGAAGTACTTGGGCTCAGCCTAGAAACTCATTGTGAGGAGTACCACAGGAACCCCAAAGTAGCTAGTCGCTGAGAGGAATTACCAAGCGAAACGGACAACGACCCCCACCGATTGAATAGGACTCCCATGAGGAAAATGCTAAGCATTGTCTTCTGGAAGTCTTGGTGGCCGAGTGACCACTTGAAGCCAATAGGAAGCCATTAAAATTGGGGTCCAAAAATCATCACCATATTTCACCATTTCGACATACAAATCAGACACAATTTATCCCCCACATTCTTCCTCACGCCCGAGAGGCGACCCACCACAGTTCGGGTCCTTGAACCAACACCGTCGAGACCATTATCAACGACCCTCTACACCATCAGAAGGCCACATAGCCTCTAATTCCGACTCAGAATCATACTAATCTGAGGGAGACTTGCATACTGCACCATCAGTCCCCATGGCTAGTGCAAACTCGGATCCATTTTCCGTCATAGTGATTGGTAGTGGACTCATGTCCACACCCCACATCACCACCAACACCTTTGCTGGTGGCCCCAACATGGTCATGCAAACCGTCCTAAGCCAGCTACCACTACCCACATTTACCAGTCAAGTTGTACCACCTATAACACATGGGGGTAGTATGCCTTCCACCTACATTGCCCCTACTGTCATACATGGGGGCAGTGGCCCTTCCACCTACACTGCCCCTCCTACCACACTTTGGGGTACTAGCCCATCCACAATGGTGCCACAAGTACCCTTAGTTATGCAGGTGCATCATGTCCCTGCAAACCCCACCACCATGGCTGCCCCATCTCACATCAACCTTGGGTCAAACCTTCCTTTCATGGCACATCTCAACTTGCTTGATTTGGCTCAGTTAACAAATGACCCTATCTGCCATCAAACGTTTTGGCCTCCCATGCCAACCAAACTTCCCTCAGACATTCCCAAGTTTGAAGGGAAGGTAGGAGAGTGCCCCCAAAACCACATCAGGACATTTTACCTATGGTGCTCATCAAATAGCATTGTATATGACTCGATCATGCTCAGACTGTTCCAATGCACCCTCACAGGGGCTGCAACCAAGTGGTACATCGAGCTACCACAACCAAGTACCCAGATTTCAACTCCTTAGCTTTCATGTTCCTGTAATATTTCCAACTCCCCGTTAGATATGGCAAAGGGGTGGAGATATTGTTATCTTGCCACCAGAATACTGCGACCCACATAACCAACCACATCCATGAGTGGTGGAGACGCCGTAGTTTATACAAGATTCAACTTGATAACATGATCTTCCTGGATTGGTTACTAAAAACTTTGCTACCACCTATAGCAAAGTACGTCACATCCGAATGCCCCCAATCCGAAGAGGAGGCCATATTGAAAGCCCAGTAGTTTGATCTGATCTATGCATAGTTTGGATACCTTCACACTGTCATTCTAGATGCTCCCCATGCGGGCACCTCCTACCGGGATGCACCGAGGGCATCCCATGATGCAGATGGGATCATAGGTTTTGTCTCTCACCAACCACAGCACCATCTGACACCACCTGCAATGCCACAAAAACTAAGAAACACCCCTAGTGTTGTGTACCAAAACCAAACTCCAAACTATGCAAGAATGAGACTATGCCAAAATGATGTCCCAGTCAGGAGCCACAACTTCTTATGCACAACCTGCGCCACCGCAGCAGGCCCATTCCTTGGCTTGGTCGACACAAAAATACGCAGGACAAATGCCCACATTTGTGGCACTAGCACCCACCCAAGTCTAATATGCACCACCAGTGCAAGCTGTTCAAGCCCCTGCCCCTGCTCCATTGGGACAGGTGTTTGCACAGCAAAACTGTCCCAACCAGTTTGCCCCCAATAACCAACAAGGGAAAGCCAGGAATAACCAATCTCGGAACCAAGGCAACAATCAACCACAAGGGAGCAGTCAACAACCGAATCCTCCCAACAATGCCACGGTGAACTGGCCAGCCCAAAATCCTCAACGACCAAATGCACCAAGATGCAACACTCTATTGCCTAAAAACCAACCGTATACACTATGGAAGGTCTACATGCACTACACATATGAGTGCCCCTTCATGGGTTGTGCTAAATAGGCCATTAGAAATGAGTTTCAAAATGCCACCAATACAACAGACCAAGCCCAACCCAACCTGAAACCACCAGGACCTCCTCCTATGGTGCTCCAAAACCCATTACCAGTCCAAGGATTGGTGGTAACTGCACCCCCTCCCTAACCCAATCCAAATGCTTTGGGGGCACCTCCCATGGCAGAAACAGGTGTCCACCACCTACTAGCTATGACAACTAAAGAGGTCAATTTACAAACCAGACGAAATCAGTACGAAACCAACACCGAACCCGTTGACACATTAATGACATCTACGTCTAAAACAACCAATGCACCTCTTTAGTTACCCCCTTTCTGCGCCCCCCCATACGTCGGGTTTCCAATAACGCCATGGCTAGAGCTTCTATCTACTACAACATCATGGATGATTTAGCCCAAACACCTACCGCCATGTCCGCTCTTGAGGTACTCAAAACTTTCCCAACGCAGCAGAAAGCCTTACTAGCCGCCCTTGGTGTCATGGATCCCTTTGACTCCAAGTTGATCACATTCGACATGGAGAATGGAGAACCGTGGATGCCATCAACCTTTTCCTTCCAAATCTCGGTGTCTATCTAGAATTTGGTCATACACCGGTGCATAGTGGATGAGCAGGCATCCACATGCGTTATGTCTACCCTAGTCTGGCAGAAGCTTGGATCCCCGATTCTGCAACCATCCTCTACAACTCTGTAGGCTTATGATGTCCATCCCACTAAATCCCAAGGAATCCTCCCCCATGTCCCCATTACATTAGCCAGGAAGACAATACTGATTTACATAGAGGTTGTCAATGCTCAATTGGACTATAACCTTCTCGTCAAAAGAAGTTATATGTACACCATGAGAGCCGTAGCATCAACTGTTTTCCATCTCATGATTTTCCCCCACGAAGGGAAAATCGCGATGGTTGACCAACTGACTTATCACATTCCACAAGGGCTAATGGAACCCACCAATGTTATCCCTATGATCAACACCATTGATCCGCAAGGGCTAACTGCATCCGCCAATGTTATCCATGCGGTCAACACCATGGTTGACAACATGCCAGCCTCCCCATTATTGAATGTGGGCCCTGGGTTGTTTGCCAATACCACCATGGCGACTTCTTTCCCCTTAGTGTCACTACTTCTAACACCAAATGAGACTATGGATTTGTGCATGCTCTCATCCAGTACTGCTGCACCCAAACATCAACTGCAGCCACAATCCCAACCACATCCACAACACCATCCATAGCCGCAACACCATTAGCAGTCGCAACATCATCAGCAGCCGTAGCATTATGCGCAGCCACCACCACAACCTCATCCCCACATGCAACCATCAGGGAGTTATCTAGGCTCCTCTCTAGTCCACACAATTCCCTTAATTTTTCCCTCGCCTGGTGTCATGAGAAAGCCAGTAATGGACACCTTAAACTTAACCAACTTTACATTGGGAATTCCGGTGTGGTATCTCGATCTACCGGCTCAACCAGCAATGCCCCAGGTAGTATTAACCCCTATGAAACCTATTGCGGTCGAATATCATCCTCCACCTGGCCCTCAAAAATGAACCATCGCACCCGCATCCGCACCGCCCCACCCAAAAATGGCAAGGGGAAAAAATGCGAAAGCTACCGTTGACCTCATGCGAAGTCAGGGAGATGCCTGAACGATTTCAACAGATATTTTGAAAGCAAGATCCAAACAAGGTTAGTAAGATCAAGTCATTTCTTTCAAGTTGCTTAGCGCTAATCCACGATAAAGATGTTGTTGCAGAATTAAAAGTGATTATAGAAGAAACCCCATTAGAGTTGCAACCTAAAAGAAGAGTTAACCATGTTAGAAAGAAGTTCAAAATTGGTCGCGAGTTAAGAATGACCGCACAGATAGAAGACTACTACATGGATTATATTATCCTAGATCTAGGGTCGGACATCAACATTTAGACATGAAAAACTTGGGAAATCATGAACAAGTCGTGCTTGGACTGGTCCACTATCCAGTTGAGGCTTGTGAATCAGTCGAAGGTCGCTTCATTAAAAGATGATTACATAAATCCTACAGTAGATGGGAACCTGAGTTGGAGGAGTACTAGCTCATGCAAATCAAATTCAGAAGAGGCATTGGAGAATTGGCAAAATAGACTGCATGAAGTAACTATGAGGAGATACACTGGGATTACTAGGTCTATGCCACAGGTGGAGACTCGATCGAGGGAGTTACCCACATATGAGGGCTTACTTAATCTTGTGACTTTTTTAAGTGAGTTTGAAGGAATGGTGACTGAACCACAATGATTTTTTGCAGTAGAATTTGTGTTGAAAGCTATGCCTGCTAGATAGGGGTATGCATAAGAAATCTATATTTGAATTGCCACAATGCAAAAGATTGCAGGAATTTAGTTTCAATGAATAAATCATAGTTTCAGGTTAGTAGTACACGGGTTTATCAAACCTTGTCTAACACCTCAATTAGTGTCGCATGGCATTTGTAGAATACCCACGACAGGAATGGGTCCATCATTTCATACACACACTGGAAATGACACCTCAGGAGATGGTACACATCCATGGAGTTACGGCAAGGAACTTAGGATTGGGAAGAGGTAGTTAAATAATTCATGCACACATTTGAGTTAGTTAATGAGAAATCGATAGTCGATGTTGTGCTTCAAACGATAAAAGATAAAATATTTGTGAAAATCCCTGTTGAAGTGGTGAATTCCCACTAGTGCAGTGCGACAATCCAACAATGGATGGCTTGTTACAATATGGTCAAAGAACCAGATGATGATCCTACCAGCCTTAACATACCAAATTCAGAGGGTATGCGTAAGGTGGAAGGAAGTGCTATTTCTAGCGAACAGTTCCTCAAGACGCTCAAAATTAAGAAAGCCAACATTTGTTTTTCGGAAAACCCAAAGTTTGCCAATATTGGAGATTATTGGGATGACGAAATAGTAGAAAAAATCATGGATTTGCTGCATAAATTTCAGAATCTGTTCCCTACCAACTTCTCAGAGATGAAGGGAACAGTAGGAGATCCGGGGGAGATGAAAATACCATTGAAGCCAGATGCAAAGCCAATTAAACAATGACCATATAGGTTGAATCCAAGGTATAAAGAAAAGGTGAAAGACTAGTTAGAATGAATGTTAGATGCAGGAATCATTGAACCAATTGAAGAATCAGAATGTATCAGTCCTATAGTAATTCAAGATAAGAAGGCAATAGGTGAAGTTAGGATCTGTGTCGACCTGAGGAAACTGAATGATGCATGCTTGCACTATCCATTCCCAATACCATTCACGGATGAAGTACTTGAAATCGTCGAAGGATAAGAGATGTAATCATTTACTGATGTATTTTTTGGTTATCGCCAAGTCAGAATAGCAAAGGAGTATCGACACAAAATGACCTTCGTGATAGAATGGGGCTGCTATCAGTATATGGTAATGCCCTTTGGACTCAAGAATGCTCTTGCTATTTTTTCTAGAATAGTAGTTTTTGCTTTTAAAGATTTTATACATAAATTTCTTGAAGTCTACTTTGATGATTGGACTGTGTTTGGTCTAGTAAGAGACCATATTTAAAGTCTGTGCATGATACTGGAGCATTGTCTCCAGTGTCAGATCGCACTAAATTCGAAGAAATTTATTTTTTGCGCACCATTTGGTATATTGTTAGGACATGTAGTGCGCTGCGATGGAATTTTGGTTGATCTGAAAAAAGTTGTGATTATTCTTGATTTACCACCACCTACATCAGTAAAGAAACTCAGATCAACACTAGGACACACAAGATATTATAGAAAATTTATCATAGGATATGCAGAGATAACTACTTCATTGGAGAAAATTTTGAAAAAAGATGCAAAGTTCTAGTGGACTGAAAGTTGTCAAGAAATTTTAGACAAGTTAAAGAGTGAAATGGATACTATGCCAATATTGGTATTTCTAGAATGGAAGAAGCAGTTCCATGTTCATTTCGACGCGTCATCTATCATGCTTGGAATAGTTTTGACGCGACTAGGTGAGGGCGCGATTGATCACCCTATTGCTTTTTCCTTCATAAAAATTTTGACAACAGAGAAAAATTACACTACGATAGAAAGATAAGGACTCTCCATGGTATATGTACTACAAAAATTCAGACACTATTTGTTGGGTGGACATTTTAAAATTTACACCGATCATTCGACATTAAAATACCTAGTCAACAAGCCAGTGTTGGGGGGGAAGATCTATCGATGGGTCCTCCAATTTCAAGAATTTGATTTTGAAGTCATTTTTAAACCTAGTCAACTAAATTTGGGGCCTGATCACTTGTTAGGGATAGAAAGTGGTGAAGACGTAAACAACCTGGAGGAGAATTTTCCTGATGCGAAACTATTTGTGATCACCATGTTTGATGACTGGTACAAGGATATCATCCACTTCTTGACTACAATTTATGTGCATGAGGGGTTCACCATTGTGCAGAAGAAATAATTGGTTGTCAAAGCCATTGATTTTACGTTGATCATTGGATAACTATACAAGATGGGCCCTTATAAAATATTGCGTCGGTGTGCTTTAGAACACGAATGACCTTGGATAATGAGTGAGGCACATGTCACTGTCGCAGGAGGACTCTACGTTGGAAAGACAACAGTGTGTAATATATTGAAAGCTGTATTATGGTGGCTAACCATTCATATGGATAATAAGAAATTTTGTTGAAGCTATGATGTTTTTCGGAGAATAGGAAAACCTTTGAGATGTGGCCAAATGTCGTTATCACCGCAGATAAACCTACAAGCATTTGACAAATGGGTTGTTGATTTTGATGGTCCTATCAGTACGCCAGGAAAAAGGACCAACGCGCGCTATATTATCACAATGACGAATTAATTAACAAGATGGGATGAAGCAACACTTGTTAAAGATTATACTGCTGCGACTGTGGCACTATTTCTATTTGAAAATGTGGTGACAAGATGTGGCTACCCTAAAATTCCTCTAATTGATCAAGGTACTCATTTTTTTAACAAGTTGATTGATGAGCTGACTGCAAAATTTCAGATGCAACATAGAAAAATGACACCCTATCATCCTCAGGTGAATGGAACAGTTGAAGCATTTAACAAGATTTTGGAAAATGCACTAACCAAAGTATGCAACTCGCACAGATATGATTGGGATCAGAAATTTTCAGCTGTGCTGTGGGAATATCACACAACTTGCAAAATATTAACAGGACACATTCCATTTAGATTGGTATATGGACAAGAATCTATTGTGCTGATGGAATATATCGTGTCAAGCTTAAGAATTGTTGCACTAACTGAATTACAGATGTGGATGCTGTCGAGCAAATATTGACACAACTCATTCAAATGGAGGAGGAACACTTCATCACAGGGTTTCATCAAAACATAGAAAAGCAAAGACAGAAAACATGGCATGATCTCCATATTAAGAATAAGCATTTCGAAGTTGGACGATTTTTTTTTATGTACGAGAGCAAATTTTTGAAGCATCTAGGTAAATTAAAAACACATTGGCTAGGGCCATATGTGGTCACACACATCACTAGCGCATGCGTAGTAAAATTACATAAGCTGGATGGGACACTGGTCACAGGAATGATAAATGGGAGTCAGTTGAAACCTTACCAGGATAGCTGTGACATGTAAACAAAAAAGAAAAAGAGAAGAAAAAGAGAAAAGAAAGAGAGAAAAAGAAACCGTTCTGTCTCACGTCTATGACACAAGTATACAAACCCCACAATAAAATTAGGAATGATAGATGGATGGCATTAAAGTGTGGGTACACAAAAAATATTTGGGTAGTTATGACAGCTCAGAGTCATTAATTTTACAAGTCCGAGGAAAAGTTGCGACGTGCCTTTTGGTCCCATCCGCCATCCTTGCCTTAACTGTCCTAATAGGTACACGTCAGAGCTCAAGCGTGTGAGTAAATTTTTAAATGGTTCGAGGAGGGACTGTGTATAAATATAAGTCATCATTGTCAAGATTCATTTTACTTACAAGAAATAAGAAGAGCGCATCGGTGTATGCAAATGTGAAGATCTAAAGATGATGGTCATTTCGATTTCTAGTATCAAGAATGAACAATCAAACATTATGAATGCATCACTGTTTTTGATACTTGAAGAGGTTACATTGCCTGAAGCACAATAGAAAGCACAGCAAGAACCGAAACCAATGGTGCAGTTGGATCCAAAAATTGTTCATGTTGTTGCTTCGGCCCCTATTTAAAATCCACCAAATTTAGGTCGGGGCCGTGACTGTATATACTGACGGGATTATCGAGCATAGATCTTCTAGGACCATCAGGGCCTCCAGAAACGGAGCTGAAGTCTAGAACGAATCGCAAGTACACCAAAACAACACTAGCTCCGCTACCAAGAAGAGAAAGGAAAGATAATTTGGAGGAAAGGAACCTAATACCACTGTACATTCCACCAAGGAGAGAAGAGGCACCAGAAGTGAATCTCCCGAAGTGAGCACGCTCCTCCCTGGTTGCACCCAAGATCCCTGCTGCTAAAGGATATCATACCAAAGCTACCGAAGCTGAAGTTTGAAGACAATGATATGCACAAGCATCCTGACCTAGACAGAGAGAATTACATGGTAACTATTCTAGCTGCACTGGCCATGCCACAACTTATTGTTCCAATGGAGTGGGATCGAGGAATAGACCAGGAGGGTCTAGTTAACTTAATATATATGCCTCATTTTGGTTGAAGCTCAGAGGTAAACACATTTGTATGCCAGCTATTGGTATGTTTTTATGGAGGATTTTTGTGGATCGACAGACTGTATGTTGTCGACATTGAGATAATTGCATCGATCATGGGTTTCCAACATTTAGGAATTGACCCTGCAACATATCTATGGAAGGATCTGGATACGAAAATGATCGCAAAGGTCAAAGACAAGTATGACCTTTTTTGTGCAAACAGAGGATTGTTGATTTCCTCTATAGCTGGCACTTCAGTAAGGTTCATTGCAAAGATATTATATTGCAAGCTGCTGTGCAAGATGCAACCCACTAAGTGCACTGCAGGAATAGTTAGACTAGCTGAAATCTGTGCCAAAAGAGTATAGATCAACTGGTCCTAGTATTTGCTGAATGAGTTGCTAGATGATGCAGCCTAGTGCAAGAAGACGGTAAAGTACATTTCCATTACTTCTGGTTTCTTGTTTTGATTTCCTTTGTAGTTTGGTTTGACCCACCAGTATACCATCCATTAGAGGTCCTAGTTTTATGTCGAGGCACAAAGTATCAGAACCTTCGGTTTGATAAAGAGGATAATATTCGACAAAAGGATAACAACATCGAGTTTTTTTTTTTGTTTTTTTTGTTTTTTTCTTTTCTGCATGGTGAAGCACTAAGGGAAGTAGTGCGACACCATAATAGACTACTCCCTATGATAGTATAGAGATATGTACCTATTATAACTTTCAAGGCTGGTGTCCATAGTGTCATATTGCAGCCACGATAGGACACGAAGAAACAATCGTTGCTGACACACTTCATGATTATTGACAAGGATGTTGAAGCTGTCATCTAGGACTGGCCTGAAGCATGCCACATCCCAGTCGCTGAGGGGATGAACCAAGGTGCAGAAAAGGGTGAGGCACAAGATACCTCGTTGCAAAATATAGTAGAAGAAGAAGAAACTGATGAGGATTTTGCACAAGATGATTTAGTTTCCATGCCAACTGACGAGGAAGTGGAGAAGCAAAATGAAGTGTAGGAAAAGGAGCAACATGAAACAAATCATAAGAAAATGAAAGCTGAAAAAAATACTAATATAGTTAGCTTATATGGTGAATACATCACCATTATTGTAGATGCAGTTCCAGAAGTAGCAAAAACCAACCTCAATCACATAAGTAGAAAACATACACGCTTAACTAATAAAATCACTGCGCATGCCAATAAGATTACTAAATCCATCAATCAAGTGTGGGGCATAGTAGAGGCTGAGACACATAGAGCTAACCCTGCTAATACACTGGAGACACCACTACTATTTCCACCACTCAAGGTGGAGCTACCAGCGCATGTACTGGAAATAGGGACACAAGAGTTTGATGATGTTTCCCATGAGTCAGGGACATTGTCTCTTGATTTTTCCAAGCTGACAATGGCCGATGTATATGTTTTTCAGCATGATGCCGAGATAGAGATAAGAATATCAGACAGTGCTCTCGTTCAGTCCCATAAGGTGACAAGGAAGGCTCAAAAGCGCAAGGCCCTCCTTTGGTAGAAGGAGAAAGAAGTTAAGTAGCAGGAACAAAGAAAGATTCTATTGGATGAAGCCATCAGTAATGCAGTCACAGAATTCCTAGAGGAAGAATGCCAAGGAGAAATGGATACAACAGCTAAGGTAGCTCGCTTATCCAAGATTGCGATAGACTTGAAGAAGCAAGTTGAAGAAATTAAAGCACAACAGAGACCAAGTACACCTCCTAAGGTGATAGAAGCACACCAGAAAACAACATCTGAGGCTATTGATATAATTAAAGAAGGAGAGAAATTATGTAAGGAAGCAATTGACCAAGTATCTGCGACTTGGGGAGTGCTCATGGAGGATGAAAAAGTGGAGAAAATCACAGAGGACTTCTGACAGACTAAGTTACAAATAAAAATGGTCAAATCAGATATGAAGAAGCTTCCTATAATAGAAAGGATAGTGAAGGCACTAGAGATGAAACAACTACAACAACAAGTGAAAACTTTGCACGAGCAGGAGCAAAACAGAAATGAAGAAGTTGTAGTGCAATAAGTAGAAGCAGAATGAGTTACAGGGATCATTCAGCCTATGCAGCATAAACTTCACCACATAACTCAGTCGTTGGAAGACATAACATTGGAACATATCGGTTCCGCCTGTGTAGAGAAATTAGAAAAATAGGCAGAAGAGGTATGACAAGAAATTGTTCAGGTAGAAGGAACTCTCCAAGAATTTATGGCTAAGGTCGACACCAAGGAGAAGGGAGTGACAGAACCATAAAAATTCTTAGTGGCTCGAGATGAGCCACATGTGAGTGTTGGTGGCCTATTGGGCTAGGAAAGAGAAGTAGAAATAAAGTGCAAAAGAATTTAGGAACAAATCTACATAAGGAGGAAAGTGAAGTGCATGTGCAGGAAGGAAAATCAAGCGCGCAACGCAAGGAGTAGTGCGACGGAGGAAAAGTGAATCTACAGGCGTGTCGAAGGGTAATGACTAGAAAGCGATAGGTTAGGAAGATCATGGGTGCTAGAGTCGGTGTAAGATGACGAAAGTCGCATGTATGAAGGAATATATGTAAGTCAGGCTGATAGTGCCATGTGTCATTCATTCTACAACTGAGTGCGAAGATAATAGTTTTTGTAGATTTGATACAGGATGTGTGTGGATCACTAGGAGTAGTTAAAAGAAGATCATAATAAAACTAGAGATCATGAGAGGGAGAAAAATTTTGTGACCTGAAAAGACATATCTCAAATGGTCTGCAATCAAGTTGTATACTAAAAGGTGCATATATTTCTCATGTTAGATGAAGAGAACCTTTGTAGTTTTTCTTGGTTGGGTTTCCACATTATATCTTGTGTCGCTTGAATGTGCATGTTGAATGTTTGTAGGTTATCTTGCATTATTTACATTTATTTCTTAGGTGAATGTTGCAATATTAGTGGAAGGAGTCGAATGAATGAATGACCAGTATCATTGAAGCATCTTGTAGTATTTAAAGTTCATTTTCTATTAAGTTGTGTCGCACTTTTGCACCAATCTTGAGCTAGTAAAAGAATTCCAACCATCTGAATCTATTGAGCACCTTGGTTGTGTTCCAAAAGACTATAATATCTCGCCTAACTATAGAAACATGGTTCTGGCAGTTACCCATTAAGGAAATATATCTTGGGTGACACTGCGCCTGCATTGCTGGTGTTTCTGATTGATATTTCTTTGTTGGGTAGATATCTTTGGGTGTTTTTTTGTGCACAAGGAAAATCTAAGCCTGGGTCACGAGTGTGAGGAAAATTCGCCAACATCTCTTAAGGTTTGTAGTAGAATTATTAAGTGCTGCTAATGCTATTCTTCCATCTTGGAATCGATTAAGATATCATCGATGAAGATTAATACAAACTAATCTAGGTACTTGTTAAAGATACCATTCATTAGACACATGAATGTGGCGGGAGCATTAGTAAACCGAAAGGAATCATTATGAATTCGTAGTGTTCGTAACAAGTACTGAAGGATGTTTTGTTTATGTCTTGATTTTTAATTCGGATCTGATGATAGCCAGATTGTATATCTAGTTTTGAGAAGACTTTAGCTCCCCCTACCTGATCGAACAGATCGTTAATTTGTGGTAGCGGATACTTATTTTTAATTGTTACTTTGTTTAAATTCCTAAAATCAATACAAAGTCTTAAAGTCACATCCATTTTCCTAAAAAATAGAATTGGTGTTCCCTAGGATGCTATAGTGGGTCTTATATAGCCTTTATTTAACAATTCTTGGATTTGAATATTTAATTTTGATAGTTCGGGAATGCTCATTCTATATGGTATTTTTTATACCGGTGCAGATCTAGGTAAAATATCAATAGAGAAATTATTTCTCGTTGAGGGGGTAGTCTTGGTATCTCTTCTGAAAACACATCAAAAAATTCACTTAAGATAGGATGTTCACTTACAGATGTTTGACTTTCATTAAGGAGTAGGTCGGTAACCTGGACCGCATAAATCTTGTAGCATTTTCTTATACAATTATTTAGTTGCATAGAACAAATATGTTTTATAGAGACAGGTTTAAGTATTCCATTTACTATTCGAAGGATATGATCTTCAACAATATAAGTAAAAGTTTTTGTAAAACAATTTAATACTACATTATAGTTCTCTAACGAGTCCATGCAAATTATCATATCATATGATCCTAGAGGTAAAAGATTCAGGTTAATTATAGTCTTATGACCTTGTATTTTAACTTCACAATCAACAATAAAGTCAATTACTTTTCTTTTAGATCCAACATCTAGTTGGACAAAACAGGGTTTCGAATGATTTACCTTGGTGGGTTGGCAGTGCTCCATAATCTTGGGAGTAATGTAGCTTAAAGTGGTTGCTGGATCAATTAATATAGCATGAGTATGATTAGAAATTGTACCTTCAATTTCCATGATTGCAGATTAATGATCTATCTGTTGATCTTCCAGGGCTGCATTAATTTCGGGGTATTTTTTCCTAATTTCCCCAATGGTAGAGGTTTC
This sequence comes from Pseudotsuga menziesii, assembly GCA_001517045.1. Classification (NCBI taxonomy): domain Eukaryota; kingdom Viridiplantae; phylum Streptophyta; class Pinopsida; order Pinales; family Pinaceae; genus Pseudotsuga; species Pseudotsuga menziesii. The sequence goes on from LPNX010531216.1 coordinate 86,388, forward strand.
TTGTATGTTATGTAAAAATATGTTTGTTTCATTGAAGCATGGATAGTTTCGTTGTAGATGGTTTTATCCACACTCCCAACACTTCAAATATTATTTAGCGGTCTGAACATCGCCTTCAAATTTTAGATTAGTGGGTTTAATACCTTTAAGTTGCACCTTTTCATTTATGTTATAGGTATTTCCTTGAGAATTTCTTGGAATATTCCTGAAAGGTGGTGGTTTGAAGCCTTTCTTCCATTGGTTAAATTTTTATTTCTTCTTGTCCTTCCATACTTTGGAGGTGTCATTCATCTCTTTATATTGTTCCAAGCATAACCTCTCCTTTCTTAGTACTTCATTCAAGGTTTTTGGATTATCGAATTCGATATCGTCTTTATAATACTATGGAAAATAGTTTAGGAACCCATGTACTTTCACCTTTTCTTCGTTGATATAAGGTACGAACCGTAGAAAATACATCAATTTATTTATGAGGTCCTCCATGGTCATTTGGCCAAGTTTTAACTCGTAAAAATACTTTGTTTTTCTCTCATAATAACATTCTGACATATATTGTTTCTTAAATAATTTCTTGAATTCTTTCCATTCTAGATTATTTTCCTTTAACCCGTGCAGAATCTTGAGATCCTGCCACCAAATGCTAACTTTCCCTTTCAGATTGTAAAATGTCATCCATACTTTCATGTTGTTGGAATAATTGTAAATTTGGAAATATTTCTTAATGTCCAACAACCAAGATTCTTCTTCCTCCCCGGTCTTCTATTCCCCATCAAAACTGGTGGGTTTAATTTTCTTGAACTCTCCTTCCAGGTGGTTAAATTTTCTTTTCCCGACAGTCTTGATCTAATTTTCATATTTTTGAGTCTCATTAGAGGAGCTACTTTTTCTTTCAGCACTTTCTCCAATATACGGGTCCCTCTTTGTTTATGTTCATTGTTCCCTAGCATTGTTCTTTTCATGTAAACTATGCAATAATATCTCATTAATTTCCTTTTGTTTTTACTGATCCTTCTTCAGCTGTTCATTATCTGCTTTGAAACTCTGTATTTCCACGATCAAATTTCTCATTGTTTACAGTACTTGACTAGCTTCAGAATTCTCTTCCTCTAGTTGTGTTATATGTGGTGCATGTTCATCTTCTTCAGGTTGGCCCTCCTTTTCATTACGTGAATCCATTGTTGTATACTGTAACAGAAAAACTATGCATACATACAAACATCCCAATTTTTTTTATTGTTAGACTTGTGTTTCAATGTTTCAGCATAAACTAGATGTTCTCATAGGTGATAGGGTTGACCCTGTAGCTATGATACCATATGTGAAATAACCAATTTTTTTCTTGTCTTTATTAACGACATCCTTGTAAAAAATTACTTCATAGTTATGCATCAAAATGACCATAAAAATAATTTACTATCTATAAATATGAGAAAACAATTAAGAGTTCTTTCTTTAGCAAGGAAGGTTTCATTGGTTGGTCAATTGTTTTCTTAGCTCTGGCTAGAACCTTTATACTTTCTTGTTAGAGATGATACTTAATGCATTTGGGAGCCAAGGTCATTATGCTGGTAAAATTACCTAACGATGCATTCGTAAGGTTTTCCTTTAAATAAAAGATATTTTCATAAGTGTAGTAAAGTTTAAAATTGATACAAGAGTAAATCTTCTTATTGGATTGAATTATGTTTTTTCTAGATTAAAATCCCCTTTCCTAAGTTTCCAACTATCTTACCAAAAAAGGATCTACCCAACCCCACGCTTCCTTGGTCTGTCTCGTTGGTACCATGGATTCCTAGTTAAGGTGTTTAGCATATGACATAAACCTCATCATATACCATAAAGAAAATGCCACACTATAACTATATAACACCATGTTTTTCTAATAAGCGCCACTCCTCAAAAGCACATGGAGGAAGGATGATGTGTCGCCAACCTATCTTTAGGAGGTTTTAATAAACTCATAATGGAACTGTCAAGTACATGTACTAGGTTGAACCTTGGCTCTATGAAAGGAGTCTTTCTTTACTGTACTGTTAGCTTGGAAAATAATCCTATTCAATTGACGGTACCCTTTTTGAGATGAACACTTTGGTGGAGAGTAAAGCATTTGAACCAGTTAATATTTTCATTTCAACACTCCGGGTCTTGGCTTTAGAAGGTTATGTCGACTCTGGTGCGGTCGGTGAGTGGTTACAGTTTTAACAACATGAGTGGTTATAAGAGTTGGGAAGAGTTTACATAGGTTTCGGTATGTTATGACTAATGTTTAAAAACATGGAACACCATAAATTGTGGAAGTTAAAGCAATGCATATCTCTTCCTCCTAGGGAGAGAAGTAATTTATTAAAAGTTATGGCCAACTGCTGTTGTAGGTGTAACCCTTTCCACCCTACTCTGTACCAGATCCACACAGGGTCGGGTACATACCCAGCCACCCCGATCTAAAGCTAAATTTAAAGTATTTCTTTGATGGTTCTACCTTAGCTGTGACTCAAAGGAATGGTGAAAATACTAGAGTTAGGTAGTTAGGGTTGGTACTGCGCAACTAGATCCTAAAATTATTGTAATATCATAAATCTAGATAACTAGATACTTAGACTTACAAGGAAAGTATTGTAATATTATAAATCAATGCTAATATTGTAATACATTATATCAGTAAACTATATAGTATTGTAACCATAGATTATTATGCATTGTTCTCTTTCAATAATGCCTATAGAATAGAGCCTGATTTTAACTATTCTAGCTATGAATTTACTTCTGTTAGTAACCAATGATTCCATAGCATAATGTAAGTTTCATCTTCATTTATCATAACTAGAAATTTAGAACATATAATAAATCGATGGTATTTGTCTGAAGTTAACATTTACAATCCATCATGAACTTCAATAATAACAAGCATAACCATCTTTGAAAGTAGAATCATTTTACAAACTGCATTAATCAAATACTATAATAAAACCTATAGTTTTGTGATCCGAATGTAGTAGGAAAAACCATGTTCCACCCAACCATAGATTAGGATCAGCTACAATGTCTTCCCTTAATCACCTCCGAGCAAAATCATGCATGGAAAAAGGAAGGACAGTCAACCTCAATTGCAGATCTCATGTATTTACCCAGAAATGTATTACCTAACACAGTGTGCTCACATCAATAATTTCCTTTCCAGCATACTAAGCAATGTCCTGCCTCCCTCATATGCTTCCTTCTTATACTTTATTTTTTTCCTAGGTCTTTCCACTAGCAACCAATTCCTCATGGAATTTTCGTAGCTAACAAAATTTCTGATTTTTAGGGTGTGTCTAGTGTCATAAATGCACTTCTGAAACTTGTTTCAGCTTCCCTAAGGTTAACCCTTACTTGTTCCTTCCTCTTTCATGCATGATATCCTCATTTAACAAGGTCGTTCCCCTTAATTCTTATTAACTTTTAATGATAATGTCTTATTACAATAGTCCTTCTAGGACTTATTGGCAGATTTCATATCCAACTAATTTATTAAATTTAAACCATAATTTGAAATAATTTGAAATAATAATTAAATGTTTACTCTTTGGGAGATGTTACATTCTCACCCCCTTATTGAGAACACTGTCCTCAGTGTTTTAATCCTCTTCCATCATTTTTGGGAATAATTATAGATACTTTCCTCGTATCTCTTCTTCTAATTCCCAAGTCGCCTCCTTGGGGATAAAGTGCTTCCATTACACCTTTACCTGAACGATGACTCGGTTCCGAATTGTTTTTTCTTTCTTGTCCAGAATGCATAAAGGTTCCACTTGAAACTCACCTTTCCACCTGTACCACATTCCAATCAATAATGTGAGTGGGATCATGAATATACCATTTTAATAACGAAACATGAAAAACATTATTAATTTTTAAATGAGTTGGAAGCGCAAGATTATACGCGACAGGTCCAATTCTTTCCAGTATTTGGAAAGGTCCGCAAAATCGTGGTGCTTATTTGGTGCAACTCCCTAGTTTTAGAGATCTCTTTTTTGGTTTCACCTGAAGATATACATGGTCTCCAAATGAAAATTCTTTATGTTTCTTTTTTAATTTAGGTTAACTCTTTTGGAGTCCTTGTGCCACCTTCAAGTTTTTATGTACTTTTCTAATGGTTTGTTTCGTGTCCTGTAATGATTCGGGTCCTACTAGTAGACAATCCACAGGGATATCCCAACTAACTGGGGTAGTACACTTTTAACCATAAACTATTTCAAATGGGATCATATTTGATGAGACTTGATATCCGTTGTTGTATGTGAACTCCATCAGATGTAAATAATCTGCCCAATTAGTAGGTTTTTCCATGACGTACATCCTTAAGATATCTTCAATGACTTGGTTTGTACATTCGATTTGTCCATCAGTTTCAGGGCGATAACTGGTGCTGAAATTTATTCTGGTTTCTAAACTTGCAAATAAGGATTTCCATAATTTTGATGTGAATTTAACATCTCTATCTGAGATTGTTATTTTTTGTACTCCATGTAATCAAAATATTTCTTTTAATATTATTTTTGGAATAATAACTGCTTTGTAAGTTGATTTCACAGGAATGAAATGTGTTGATTTTCTTAATTTTTCAACCACTACCATAATAAAATCATGTTGTTTCTATGTTTTTGGAAAACCTGTGATGAAGTCTAAAGAGACAACTTCCCATTTCCATTTAGGAATTGGTAAAGGCTGTAACAACCTGACTAGATGTCAATGTTCTTCTTTCACTTGTTGACATTCCAATCATTTAGATAAATAATCGGCTAAGTCAGTTTTTAAACCTGGTCAAGAGAATTGCTTTCGGAGGGTGGTTATCATTTTCTAGTTTCCAGGATGTCCTGCAAAAGGAGGTTTATGCATCTCATTCAATATAAAAAGTTTGATTTCTATAATATTAGGCATGTACAATATGCCCTTAAACCAAATGAGTCCCTTTTGGTCAATCTTGAAATATGTCATGTGTAAATTTATTTCATTGTTTTGTATTTTATTTAGCAGTTTTACATATTCAGCACCCTGCTCACTTGCTATTTTTATTTTATTTATGAGATTACTCTCAGGTTGACTCATTATTATTTCATAAACTTCATGAGTTCTTCGACTAAGTGCATCTGCTACCTTATTTTCCTTATCCTTAATATGCTTTACCTCAAATTCAAATTCGCTTAGGAAAGCCATCCATCTTGCTTGTTGGGACTTAAGTCTCGACTTTGTAAATAAATTATTCATGCAAGTATTATCAGTTAGAAAAAGGAATATCTTCCCTAGAAGGTAATGATGCCACATATTTAATGTGTGCCTTATTGCCGTTAGTTCCATGCCATGAACCACATAGTTTCATTAATGTTCTTTCAGTTTACGGGACTTGTAACACACCACATGTCCATTTTGGGAAAACACTCCTCCTGCTCCCTCTTTACTAGCATCCGTACAGAATGTATAGTATTTATAAGGGTATGCTACTTTTAAAATAGGTGCCTTGGTTAATAATTCTTTGATATTTTCAAAACTTTCTTGACACTTTGAAGATAATGCAAATTTTACTCCTTTCTTCTGCAATGAGGTAATTGGATAGGAAATGTTTTAGAATCCTTTGATAAACCTATGGTAGTAACCAGTGATTCCCATGAAGGATTGAATATCGACTACATCCTTCAGTATTGGCCATTCACAGATAGCCCTTATTTTCTGTTGATTCACCGTAATTCCTTCCTTAGATCTAATGTGACCTAAATACTGAATTTATTTCTTAAAAAATTCACACTTTTCAAATTTAGCGTTTAACTGATGATCTGTTAAGTGTTGTTTATGCTCTTCTTCGGTCTTGGAATAGAATAATATATCATCGATAAATATTAATACAAAATGATCTAGATACTTGTTAAAGATATCATTCATTATACACATGAATGTGGAGGGAACATTAGTTAAACCAAAAGGAAACACTACAAATTTGTAGGGTTTGTAACTATTCTTGAATGTTGTTTTGTTTATGTCTTCATTTTTAATTCGGTTATGATGATAGCTAGATCGTAGATCTAGTTTTGAGCATACTTTACTCCCCTTATCTCATCAAACATATCATTAATTCATGGTAGTGGATACTTATTTTTAATGGTTACTTTGTTTAACTTCCTATAGTCAATTCAAAGTATTAAAATCCTGTCCTTTTTCTTAACAAATAGAACTAGTGCTCCCCAGGGTGATACACTAGGTCTTATATAGCCTTTATCTAACAATTCTTGTTTTTGAATATTTAATTCTATTTGTTTGGGAATGCTCATTCTGTACGAAATTCTTGATACCGATGTGGATCCAAGTGAAAGCTCAATGGATAAATCTATTTCTCCTTGAGGGGGTAGTCCTGGTATCTCTTCCAAAAACACATCTAAAAATTCACTTAAGACATGATGTTCACTTACAGATGTTTGACTTTCATTAAGGAGTAGGTCGGTAACCCAAACCGCATAAAGCTTGCATCCTTTTCTCATACATTTCTTTAGCTGCATAACAAAAATATGTCTTACAAAGACATGATTAAGTATGACATTTACTGTTCGAAGGATCTGATATTCAATAATATAAGTAAAAGTTTTTGTAAAACAATTTAACACTACTTTATACTTCTCTAACTAGTCCATGCAAATTGTCATATTGTATGATCTTAGAGGTACAAAATTCAGGTTAATTCTAGTCTTCTGACCTTGTATTTTAACATCACAATCATCAATAAAGTTAGTTACTTTTAGTTTAGCTCCAGTGGCTAGTTGGACTAACCAGGGTTTCAAATGCTTTACCTTGGTGAGTTGGCATTGGTCCGTCATCTTGGGAGTGATGTAGCTTAAAGTGGATCCTGGATCAATTAATATAGGAAGGTTATGATTAGAAATTGTACCTTTAATTTGCATGATTGCAGATTGATGACCTTCCTTTCGATCTTCGAGGGCTGCATTAATTCTGTGGTAATTTTTCCCAATTTCCTCAATGACAGCGGCTTCTTGTATGTTATGTAAAACTCTGTTTTCTTCATTGAAGCGTGGGAATTTTCATCGTAGATGGGGTTCTACACACTCCCAACACTTTGTAGGTTCTTTAAAGGTCCCAACAACCCCTTTTAATCCCAGGTTAGTTGCTTTAATACCTTTCTGTTGCACCTGATCATTTCTGTTATAGGGATTTTCTTGAGAATTTCTTGGCATATTCCTGAAAGGTGTTGGTCTGAAACCTTTCTTCAACTTGTTAAATTTTTCTTGCTTCTTATCCTTCCATAATTTGGAGGTGTCATTTATATGTTTATATTGTTCAAATCATAACCTCGTCTTTCTTAGTACTTCATCTAAGTTTTTTGGATTATCGAACTTGATCCGGTCTTTATAAGACGACAAAAAATAACTTAGGAACCTCTATACTTTAACCTTTTATTCATTGATATAAGGTACCAACCGTAATAGATCCAAAAATTTATTTATGAGGTCCTCCATGGTCATTTGGTAGAGTTTTAACTCGTAAAAATGCTTTGTTTTCCTCTTATAATAACTTTTCGACAGATATTGTTTCTTAAATGATTTCTTGAATTCTGTCCATTCTAGATTCTTTTCCGTTAACCCGTGTGATATCTTGAGATCCTTCCACCAAATGCTACTTTTCCCTTTCAGATTGTAAACTGCCATTCGTACTTTCATGTTGCTGGAATAATTGTAAATTTGGAAATTTTTCTTAATGTCCAACAACCAAGCTTCTTCTTCCTCCCCCGTCTTTGATTCCCTATCAAAACGAGTGGGTTTAGTTTTCCTGAAATCTTCTTCCAGGTGGTCAATTTTTATTTTCCCGATGGCCTTGATCTGGTTTTTAGATTTTTTAGTCTGATTGGAGGAGTTTCCTTTTATTTTGGCACTTATCCCAATCTCCAGGTCTCTATTTGTCTGTTCATTGTTCCTTACCACTCTTCTTTTCATGCAATATCTGCAATAATATCTCATTCATTTCCTATTGTTTTTCCTGAGCCTTCTTCAAGTTTCATTATCTGGTTTGAAACTCTATATTTCCACGATAAAATTTCTCATTGTTTCAAGTACTTGACTAGCTTTAGAATGTTCTTCCTCTCGTTGTGTTGTATGTGGTGCATGTTCATCTTCTTCATGTTGGCCCTCATTTTAATTACGTGAAGCCATTATTGTATCTTGTAATAGAAAAATTATGCATACATACAAACATCCTAATTTTTTTTATTGTTAGACTAGTGTTTCAATGTTTTAGCAGAAACTAGTTGTTCTCATAGGAAACGGGGTTGAACATGTAGCTCTGATACCATATGTGAAATACCCAATTTTTTGTTTTCTTATCTTTATTAACTACATCCTTGTAAAAAATTACTTCATAGTTGTGGATCAAATTCTCCTGGAAAACAATTTACTATCTGTAAATACGTGAAAACACCTAAGAGTTCTTTCATCAACAAGGAAGGTTTCATTGGCTGGTCTATTGTTTTCTTAGCTTTGCTAATACCTTTATACTTTGTTGTGATAGATGTGACTTAATGCATTTGGGATCCAAGGTCATTATGCTGGTAAAAGTCCCTAACGATGCATTCCTAAGGTTTTCCTTTAAGTAAAATATTTATCCATAAGTGTACTAAATTTTAAACTTGATGAAGGAGTAACTCTTCTTATTGGATTGAATTACGTTTTTCTAGTTTAAAATCCCATTTCCAAATTTTCCAGCTATCTTACCTAAAAAAGGGTCGCCCCGGCCCTACGCTGCCTTGGTCTGTCTCGTTGGTACCATGGATTCCTAGTTAAAGTGTTTATCATATGACATAAACCTTATCTTATACCATAAAAAAATTGCCACAATGTAACTATATAATGACATGTTTTTGTAATGAGCGCCACTACTCAAGAGTGTGTGGAGGAAGGATGATGTGTGTCCAACCTATCTTTAGGAGGTTTTAACAAAGTCATGATGGAACTGTCAACTCTATGTACTGGGTTTACCCTTGGCTCCATCTTGGACGGT
>LPNX010531216.1:95455-159419 GCA_001517045.1 Pseudotsuga menziesii
ACTTTGGCGAAGAGTAAAGGGTTTGATCCGGTTAATATTTTATAGTGATTGAGAGGTTCAAACTTGGAACGCCAACCTCTTAGGTTCACAACTCAAATTATCCCAGGCGACGTAACTTCATGTCTCAGAAAAATCTTTGCCTCTTCGTTGATACTGGTAAGATTTGAATGTGCTTTATATGTTCTTCTTCTATGGTTAGATATTTACATTTTTTATTATTATATTATCACAACCTAACTTAACTCAATCTGTGCTGACAGGTTACGTTCTGTGCTGACAGGTTACGTGCGAGGGCTTCATCACCACGTGCAGGCTTGCTCTGCTCCTCAGGTAAGCAGTATACCGACCCGTGTATATTCCCTTCGTTGGTAAAGAGGAACTCGGGGGTGGAAAAGACCTTCGGTTGAGGTCTGCGAGGGAAGGTCTTGACCTCTCTTATCTTTTGGTGAGAACATAGCTGGTACTTATATTGTTGTTAAGGTTAACCTGGAATTATGTGCTATGAAAAAAGCCATTGTTAATCCATACAATATGTATTATGTTTTGGTTATGTTTTAGTTTATGTGGGATGCCCAATCTCTCGCTGTGGATTATGGTAACATTAAAATGGGGTCGTCCCAGCGTTTAAATTGGTTATGAGACGCGACAATTTTCATAGTGATAATTATGGGATGACTTTGTAAAAGTATAAGACTTACTCACTGCTTTACTTTTCTTTCAGCGTATAAATTATATGCATATATTGTTTGAACATTTGGGTTTATGACCCATCACTACTTTGGTATCTCTGTTAGCTTTTGTTATTTTAATTTGGAAAAAGAAAAGTAAAGAATCATATCTCTGCTTCCTAGATTTTATCATGTAACTACTGTATGAGATCCATGGGTTTTGCTCCAAAGTAATTTAGCTTTTGGTTTTGTTCTGGCATCTTAAATTCCTGGAGAATGTCACATGATTCTATGTTGTTTCTTTTATTTACTATTTGAAAAGTTGGTATTTAATATTCACGAAAGCAATCCCCTACTTGTAGTCTTGGATACTTCTATTTCTTGAATAATAATAATGTGCCCATAGCTCCTAGTTTTAATTTTACTTGTTGTGTAAATGATTTGGTTGTGCTTAACAATGAGATTAAACTTGTAGTTATTATTACTTACTATGTATTTGATTTGGCTTCACATAGCGGAGAAAATATAACTCATGGTATTTTATTTACTGTGTAAATGATTTGTCTTCACCTCACAATGAGAATAACTCGTAGTTATTCTTATTGGTTACCTATATCATGTGGATATTTTGATTATCTTGTACATCAATTAGCTTGTAATTTATTTCTTTATTACATTACTTGGATGCGAATATCAATCACTTGAATATTGGTGCTCCCATAAAACTAATAACTCATAGTTTATCCCAAAACATTTTCTTAGTTAACTCTACCCAAAATACCCATCCCGTAGATTCAGTCGTAAATATTTTCCAAAACACGAAAGGGTCTCGACTAGTTAGGTTTTGGGGTTTTGGGATTTAGTGAAATTTCAATAAAAACTCCTACAATTCTAAGTATAGACCATAAACAAGGAATATTGTGTACTATACTAACCTACAATAGTTTCAGTCGTAACTTTACTGATACATTTTTTTTATAAGAGTTGAGAATAATTTACATAGCTTTGGTTATGTTATGATTAATGTTTAAAAACATGGAACACTATGAATTATGGAAGTTAAAGCAATGCGGGTCTCTTCCTCCTAGGGAGAGAAGTAATTTATTAAAAGGTATGGGCGACTATTGTTGTAGGCGTAACCCTTTCCACCGTGTTCTGTACCATATCCACACAGGGTCGGGTACATACTGAGCCACTCTGATCTAAAGATAAAGTTACAGTATGCCTTTGATGGTTCTACATTAGTTGCAACTCAAAGGAATGGTCAAAATACTAGAGTTAGGTAGTTAGGGTTGGTATTGCGCAATTAGATCCTAAAAGCAAATGTTGGACCGGTTATAATGTTAATACTTGGACTTACAAGGAAAGTATTGTACTATTATAAATCAATGCTAATATTGTAATAAATTATGTTAGTAAACTATACATTATATTAACCATATATTATTATGCATTGTTCTCTTTCAATAATTCCTATAGAATAGAGCCTATTTTCAGCTATTCTAGCTATGAATTTACTTCTGTTAGTAACCAAAGATTTCATAGAATAATGTAAGTGTATCCTCATCTCTCTTAACTAGAAATTCAGGACATATAATAAATCCATGGTATTTGTCTAAAGTTAACATTTACAATCCATCAAGTACTTCAATAATAAAAAGTGTTACGAAGAGAAACTTCCTATCGCTTGGGGTGTACCACAACATATTGAATGCCACCATAAATCAATCCATTCCAATATGTAAGAGAAATAAAGACATCTAACACTAAGGAATATGAAACATACCTTATTCCGGATGGTTGAAGTATCCCCGTTGATCTTTTCCAACACGCTTATATTCATGATTTGCTCTCAACAACAACAAACAAGACATACATGCTATATATGAAAGTGTTATACCTACTCTAGCATACATAAACCATCATGTATAATCAAAATAACTACATCCATGGATACAATATTCATAGTTATGCACATGTATTGGACAATAAATGGATATTTCTATTAATAAAATAGAGATACAATAGTGAAAAAATATGTCAACACTTCTTTGAACCAGAGAAACCGAGTCCTCCACCTAGGCCTCCACCAATTCAATCCTCCATCACAATGGTGAGCTTACAAAGAAAAGGAAATATTGGGAAGAGAAGCACTATGTGCTCCAAAGGGACTGTTAGCACTCAGAACGTACCCATGTTGTGGAAAGGTAACTCCCGAGGTAAAATTAGAACCAATTTAGATTGTATTCCTGACCTAATATAATCAGAGAGGGATCTCTCGCTATTTACAAGGTTTTCATACTCAACATATTCAATCAAAGACAGTTAGAAGGTCAGATTTTTTATTAGAACGAGTTTTTTTATATAAATTTTGGTGGGACAATCATGGAGGAGACCATTGGGTGATGGAGTCAACAATCAGGTATGAAAATAGTTGCAGGAGGTAGGAAGTCTGAAGGTGTGTGGAAAAAGGCAAGATAGACACTGTTTCTTTAATATGGAGGTATTAGCAGTTTGATTAGTAGATAGAAGGAGACAACCCATCAAACAGAGCACCTAACTAAGGTGAATTCTGCAAGACTTTAGAAGAAAATGTTTTAAAATGCTTGAAAAATGGACTTAGAGTATGTGAGATGAATTCTGGCCCATAAAAACTGATGCCCAAACATGAAAGCAAATACAAAATGGAGTGAAAACATGATAAACTATCACATAAAGAAATCACTTATTGAAGAAAAGATAGCACAGGAATCTCTGCCATGAGAGGTTTAACGTTCCTCCTCTGCAATTTTATTCATCTCTAAAAAAACTCAAACCCATTACAATGTAGAGCCTCTCCGCTCTTGAAAAACCAACCCTTGTCCCCTCTGTGGGGAGACAATTTATAATGTCTCAGACCCCTGAGTCTAATCCTTGAAATAGGATATGGAACTGTTTACATTCATAATCAAAACTAATAACTAGAGCATGGTACTTCCGCCATGGTGTACATATATTTAAATAGACATTATGGAGCTAATGTGCATGCTCATTCTGGATGGCAGCACAACATTTCTAAATTTGAGCTTGCGGGACATGAAAACGACATCTTAGGATGCTTCTGGTGGCTCATTTATGACTGGGCTCAACCACTTGTTTGTCTGTCGAGTCAACAACGTATCCATTCCTTTGTGCTCATTACGTGCTAGAAGGCACCTTTGTGCATGGGCTCAAAGCTGGCAACGGAGTTTATATCCTTTCCATGCTCATGTTTCTTCATAGCTCCCCCCTTTGCTGGTAACACTGTTGTATGAGGGGAGTTGAAGAAGGGCCGCATTGCTTCTGGAAGAAACAATCCTTTGCAGTGGTTTTCCATTCTTGTACTCCTTACCTCTCGAGGTGGGATCTCCTACAGGAAATACTATGGGGTGTGCCTTCGACCTCCTCACCACCTCAGAAAAGGTTGGTGGATGGGGTGCATGAAAGCTATGATGAATAACTTGGACCCCTGATGCTCCAGTATAAACGTTCGCTCCCATGGAGCACTGCGAACGACTATCATCATGTGCTAAGGCTTTGGAGGCAATGATTGCATCCGGGGGTTCTTGGGGGACACCCATGGGACATAAAATCCCAAGCACCGCGTAGATGGAGGTATGGCTATCTGAAAATAGGTGTATCTCTCAAAGTGCTTTACGTTTGTTCCCCGATGGCTGGTGCTTCCCTGGTGTAAAAATCCAGGGCGATAGATGAGCATGGAATCAAGCTCACCAACTAATAACTAACCCATACTAACAAGCTTCTTGAACCAGATCACCATTGCAATATTATCAGAATCCTCAGAGCCTCTTCACAGAATAATAGCTCGAGTTTGCTTCTTCACTAGCTCATCCTATGCACCTTAATGGCTCTGAAGGGTGGCGTTTATATAGGATTGAAAAACATGACACAAGGATAACCCGTCAGCATTTTCGCACATTTCATCATCGAGTAGCGTGGTGATGACACAAGTGAGCACATGAGACGAGGGATTCCTTTCCCACTAGAGATCTAGTCATGCCATCTTATCTATTGCAGCATTTCCTTACTAGCTGTGGAAAAGACTTCGGATGCTATCCTACCTGGTCGACCATATGCTTCAGGGAATATGGGATAGACGTTTTCTTGCCTTTTTGTCCCTAAGATGACGATATCAGAACAACTCTTTCACTATGCTTTCCCTGCTACGTGTGGTGATCAGATTTGCTGCTTCGCTTCTTAGATTTTCATGATGACCTTCTGATTCACATGCCATCCATATGACGTATATCAGGTTTTGGGAAAGATGGCACTACTGCAGGGATGGTTTATCCTTTAGGTGCATCACAAATGGCGTCGGGGAAATCAATTAACTGTCGGGAAGGAAAATCGTACGTGAAAGAGTATTCTCCACTTAGATGTTTTTATAGTTTTTTATGTTGCATAAAATTCATGTTTCTCCATGCACTCAGTACCATATATTTTTTTATCTTTGCAATCTAATCCCTCAATACACCATATATTCATACCCAAAAAATAAACACTATCAACCTGCACAACTTGATTTGGGGAGATCAATATCAACCATCGATCTCTAAATTACCTTCATCGGAACCGTTCAACATAGACAACTTTAGTACTCTGCCCATCCTTTCTCATTTGATCATTTTAGCAAATTTTGATTGCAGAATGCTTCTCACCCATTGATTAACTCGATCTCTTATTCCGACTGTAGATCTTCGCAACCCCTACCACTTTCCATAGATCAAAATCCTGAATTTGTTTGCGCTAGTTCAATCTATGGAATCATTCTGGACCGCAGATCTATTTCCTCCTTTATCTCCATCATCTGAACTCTTCACCTGTTAACTCATTTTGCATTTTGAAAACATTTCTTTCTCTAGGTAGGTTCACCATGAGAAATGATCTTGGGTTGCTGATCTTACCTTGTGCCGATATCAACACTCCAACATTACACTTACTTAACGGACTTTGCAAATCTCAAAATTAAATCATTCCTTGCATCTCCACTCCACGAAATCGCTTTCCACCGTCGATCTTCTCCATTCTGAATCTGAACCGTTGAAGCTTGACACATTTTATCCTTATTCCGTTGCTACAAGTTTCAATATATAGAAAGATCTATCCCCGTATATTGGAATCCGCTCTCTATCCCACAACTCCTGATGACAAAACTTGCTAACCAGGTAACCTGAAAGGAGTTTCCGTAAAATTTCAACAAATAGGATCATTTTCAAACCTTACAAGCCCATAATTCCAAAATTCAAACATAGTGCTAACAACTGGCTCCATTAGGTATGTTATCCTCCCAGCGATGTAGCAAAGAACATCGCAGACCAGGTGCAATATCCATTGGGTTTTTCTTGGTATTTATTTGAGCTGAACCATAAGCTGAACTACTCCATAGGAAAATTCCTATCAATCTGTAAATTGTCACCTGGCCGTGCTCTGAAAACTGAAAATGACTGTAACTACAGACTTTAACCTATAACTGGACTACACTTGAAAGTGGAAATAAAATAAAAACTGCTGAAAGAAATGCTCGCCATGTCGAGCTTAGTGCGTACCTATCCTACTTAATTGATCACAAATTGCCAATCAACTAAAATTTGACTTCCAATGAAGCCAATCAAGCAGTTTATCCAATAATTCTGTTTCTTCTTCATGCTTGATTAAAATTAGAACATAGGAACATAATGGAAAAAGGTTATGATGAAAAAAAATTTCTTTACTACAAACACATAACCAACTTCCCCATCCAAAAAATCTATCCATGTATTCTGCTACTGGATCATAAAAATCCTTACA
Source organism: Pseudotsuga menziesii (assembly GCA_001517045.1). Classification (NCBI taxonomy): domain Eukaryota; kingdom Viridiplantae; phylum Streptophyta; class Pinopsida; order Pinales; family Pinaceae; genus Pseudotsuga; species Pseudotsuga menziesii. Next base: position 101,950 of record LPNX010531216.1, read on the forward strand.
ACCTTCAACATACTCGATCACCTGTCTGTCATCAGAAGGATGTCCAGAAAGTAACTCGTCCAACATACTGTCAAACTGATCTTCAAAAGAATCTTGAGAGGAACTCTCATGACTGTTTCCAAATGAAATATCTCAATTTCATTCGAAATTTCTGAATTTTCAACTTCATCCTTCCGAAGCACTTCAAGAGTAATGTTGTTTTGTTCTTCAATATAATCAAGAAAATAAACCCTTTCTTCTTGAGGTGAAATTGATGCATGTGAAAGATTCAAAGAAGCATTTATTTGAGAACCCTCACCTCTTTCTTCATGATCTAATGCCTCATTGCAAACCATTGATTTGTTCATAAGCTGAGACTAACTACATGATTGTTCATCCTCATCATCTTCTATTTCAAACAAGTTCATGAAATGTACCATATCCTAAAATTTCTATTTTTGTTTAGATGCTCAACTCTTTGTCTTATCAGTTCAAATGAAGAATAACACAAAGGTAAACTGTCACCTCCAGCACACTCATTATCCTCTACTTTTTCAGCATTCTGACTTTGGATTACAGTCATATTTTCTTCACTAATAGACCTCGACTTTATATTTGGTTTTTTAGGTATAACATCTAGGAATTCATCCTCATATTCATCATATATGGGCATACTGAAATCCTTTTTAAAATAACCATTAACAGAGTTTGTAACATGTTGATTAGAATATTTAGAAAACAAATTAGTAAAACCATCTTCTTCTACATCATTGGGCTGATCATTTCTCTGTTTACTAAGAGAGGGTTTGAGATTCTCAGAGAATGTTTCTTTTTGTTTATGTTTCTCAACCAAGTCTAATTTGTTTTCCATTTTATCACCACTGTCTTGGTCTGAAATTTTTTTAGACATCCTAAGATTATCTTCAACCTCCAAACAATCAATAAACATGTGTTGCAATGTGACTGCCTTTCTCTCCAAAAGAAGTAATGACATTTCAAGATGAAATTCAGTTGCATAATGAAGCTTAGAAACATTTTCAAGAGGCTGGATTCCTTTTGGCATTTTATAGTAAAATCTTGCAAACCTCCTATTAAAAATAGACATGGTTTCACCGTCCTGTTTCTTCAGGGAATAGAACTCTGAAAGTATTTGTTCCAATGGCCTTCTCTTATGCCAAAATTTCAAAAATATGTTAGAAAGCTCTTCCCATGTACTGATGGACTCAGGATGCAAGCCCTTAAACCATTCCTTAGAATCTCCTTGCAAATATTGGGAAAAATCCCTCATGTAGACATGAACATGTTCTACTTCAAATATTTCAAGGAAATTCTCAAAGGCTTGTAAATGTGTTTCAGCTGTAAGGTTCTTGGATTCTCCATCAAACTTAGGAAGGTACTTGTAGTGCTTTGTAGGGAAATCATGAAGAATAAGAGGTAAGTGAAGTGGTCTATATTGGTTTGGGGTATTCGAAGAAATAGAGATATGTGGAATGGAAGTATTTTCAACTATGGTTTCATGAGGCTCACAAGGGTGGCCTTTAATGTCACATGGTTCAAATGAAATATCTCGATCAAAATCAAATGTACAGGGTGATGGAATAATTTCAATTCGTAAATAAGAATACACAGGAGTAAATTCATGGTTTTGTTTTGAGTTCAATGCATAATTAAAAACTGTTTTGACAAGCTTAGGAAAATATAGTAAACAAATTACAAAAAATGATAAGACATCTTGGAGAAAACTGAAACTTGAGTACCTTATCCTTTTATGATGCATTTCTATATTTTTATAATAATCTCATTTCTCCAGTAGCGCCTGTCGGTTCTCTTCGAAAACTTGATCTCCATGTCACCAGTGGAGTCACTGAAAGCTAGATTGTCTAAGAACGGATTCACCAGGTGAAAGATATAGAACCTTCTTGATGGTCTGATTTCTGTTAACCATCAACAATTAGATCTAAAACTATGTTGTTCATACCTAGGGAAAAATTTGAACCTTCGGTCCCCGATAACGATGCAATTTTGTTAGCACTTAGAACGTACCTAGGTCATGGAAAGGTAAATACTGAGATAACATCATAACCACTTTAGACTGTATTCCTGACCTAATACATTTAGAGAGGGATCTCTTGCTATTTACAAGGTTTTCATACTCAAAATATTCAATCCAAGACAGTCTGAAGGTCAGATTTTTTATTAGAACAAGTTTGTCTTTATAAATTTTGTTGGGAAAATCATGGAGGAGACCATTGGGTGATGGAGTCAGCAATCAGGTCTCAAAGTAGGTTGCAAGAGGTAGAAAGTATGAAGGTTTGTGGATAGAGTCAATATAGACACAATTTCTTCAATATGGAGGTATTAGTAGGTTGATTAGCGGACAGAAGGAGACATCCCGTCAAACAGAGCACCTAACTGAGGTAAATTCTGCAAGAATTTAGAAGAAAATGTATTTAAATGCTTGAAAAAGGACGTAGAGCATGCGAGATGAATTCTGGCCCATATACAGTAATGCCCAAACATGAAAGCAACTATAAAATGGAGTGAAAACAGGATAAACAGTCACATAAAGAAATCACTGATTGAAGAAAAGATAGCACAATAATCTCCACCATGAGAGGTGTAACGTTCCTCCTCTACCATTTTATTCATCTCTGAAAAAATTGAAACCCATTAAAATTTAGAGCCTCTCCACTCTTGAAAAACCAACCCTTATCCCCTATATGGGGAGTCACTTTATAATGTCTTAGACTCCTGAGGCTAATCCTCGAAATAGGATCTGGAACTGTTTATAGTCATGATCAAAACTAACAACCAGAGCATTGTACTTCTGCCATGGTTTACATATATTTAAATAGACATCATGGAGCTAATGCGCATTCTCAGTATGGATGGAAGCATGATGTTTCTATTTCTGAGCTTGCGGGTCGTGAAAACGATGTCTCATGGTGCTTCTGGTGGCTCATTTCTGATTGGGCTCAACCACTTGTCTCTCTATCGAGTCAGCAATGTGTCCATTACTTTGTGTTCATTACATGCTAGAAGGAACCTTTCTGCATGGAATCAAAGCTAGCAAAGGAGTTTATATCCTTTTCATGTTCAGCCTTCTTTAGAGCTCCCCCATCTATTGGTAACACTATTGTATGAGGGGACTTGAAGAAGTGTCACATTGCTTCTAGAATAAACAAGCCTATGTAGTGGCTTTTCATTCTTGTACTTCTCACCTCCCCCGAGGTGGGATCTCCTATAGGAAATACGGTGGGGTGCACCTTCGACCTCCTCACCACCTCAGAAAAGGTTGGTGGATGGGGTGCATGAAAGATATGATGAAGACCTTGGACCCCTAATGCTCTAGTATGAGCATTCGCTCCTACGGAGCACTGCTAATGAATATCATCATGTGCCAAGGCTTTGGAGGCAGCAATTGCATTCAGGGGCTTTGGGGGGACATCGATGGGACATGAAAGCCTAGGAACCATGTAGCTAGAGGTATGGATATCAAAAACAGGTGTATCTCTTAAAGTGCTTTATGTCTATTTCTTGATGACTGGTGCTTCCTTGGTGTAAAAAAGTAGGGCGATAGATGAGCGTGGAATCAAGCTCAGCAACCAACAACACACCTAGACTAACAAGCTTCTCCAACCAGATTGCCATTACAAACTTATCAGAATCCTCAAAACCTCTTGGCAGAATAATGCCTCGAGTTTGCTTCTACACTAGCTCATCCTATGCACCTTAATGGCTCTGAAGAGTGGTGTTTATATAGGATTCAAAAATAGGACATGAGGATGAAACGTCAGCATTTTTCACACACTTCATCATCGAGTAGTGTGGTGATGACATGAGCGAGCACATGAGACGAGGGATTCATTTCCCGCTAAAGATCTAGTCATGCCTCCTTATCTGTTGCAGAATTTCCTTACTGGCTGTGGAAAAGACTTCATATGCTATCCTACTTGGTCAACCATATGCTTCAAATCATATGGACTAGATATTTGCTTACCTTTTTGTCCCTGAGACGATGATATCAGAACAACTCTTTCACTATGATTTCCCTACTATGTGTAGTGATTAGATTCGTTGCTCCGTTTCTTAGATTTTCATGATGTCCTTCTGGTTTCACATGCCAGCCATACGACGAATATCTAGTTTTGGGCAAGATGGTGCTACCGCGGGGATCATTTATCATGTAGGTGCATCACAAATGGCATCAGGGAAATCAATTAACTATTGGGAATGAAGATCATACATGAGGGCGTCTTCTCCATGTATATTTTTTTATTATTTTTTATGTTGCATAACCCTTGTGTCTCTCCATGTACTCTGTACCATAGATTTTTTGATATTTTCAATCTAAGCCCTCGATACACCAAATATTCATACCCAAAAGTCAACACTATCAAATTGCATAGATTGATTTGGGGAGATTAATATAAACTATGGATCTCTAAAATACCTTCATCGGAACCATTCAACATCGAGAACTTTAATACTTTTCGAATCCTTTCTCATTTGATCGCTCGAGCCAATTCTGATCGCAGAATGCTTCTCACTCGTTGATCAACCAGATCTCTTATTTCAACCATAGATATTTGCAGCCCCTACCACTTTCCGTGGATCAAAATCCTGACTTTTTCCATGCTAGTTCAATCCATGGAATCATTCTGGACCGCAAATCTATTTTTTTCTTTATCTCCACCGTCTAAACTCTTCACCAGTTAACTTATTTCACGTTTTGAAAATTTTTCTTTCTCCACGCAGGTTCATCACGTGAAATGATCTAGGTCCGTTGATCTTACCTTGTGCTGATCTCGACCCTCCAAAATTAAACCCATTTAACAGACTCCATGAATCTCAAAATTAAATCCTTCCTCGCATCTCCGCTCCACAGAATCACTTTCCACCATCGATCTTCTCCATCCTGAATCTGAACTATCGAAGTTTGACACATTTTATCCTTATTCAGCTGCTGCATGTTTCAATCTATAGAAATATCTATCCCCGTATATTAGAATCCACTCTCTATCCAATGACTCTTGATGAAAAAAATTTCTAACCAGATAACCTGAAAGGCGCTTCCATAAAATTTCATCAAATAGGATCATTTTCAAACCTTACAAGCCCATAATTCAAAAATTCAAACATAATGCTAATAGCTGGCTTTATTAGGGATGCTATCCTCCCAGTGAGGTGGAAAATAAACTCGTAGACTAGGTTCTAGATACATAGGGTTGCTCTCGGTCTTTCTCTAGAATCCTCAATATGCTCTGAGCTGAACCATAAACTGAACTACTTTGTAAGCAAATTCCTGTCAATTTGTAAACTGTCTGTTATCACTCCAGGAAACTCCTCTAGGTTGTAGCTCAAGGATTCCCGGTAACTTACAATGTTTGTTGGGGTTTTTTGATATGGATCAAGTCAGTTGACCTATATAACCTTTCCACTCTCAAGGCATGCATAAAACTCATTTCCTTACAAGGCTTTTAGTTACAATTGCTCAGAAGTTCGACAATAAGGTGCAAGGATGGAGAACTCATCAGGATGGCAGAATTACATACAAAACACATGCATATAAGTGGATAAATCCTGATGAGGATGGTATTTATAAATAAAATCGCACTAATAAACCAATAGGATGATAGCTATCAACTTTTTAATCAATATGAAAATGACCTAAATACACATTCAGGCATAAATACAGTAAAGAAAGAGATGATGGCTAGACAGATCACATCAAAAGAGCTTATACCATGAATAAGTAAAATGAGAAGCTTGAAAGCAATATAGGATTATAAATCTCTAAATTTGAACCTTTATTATAAAATCGATCTTAGGCTTTATAGCCTTCTACAAAAAGTACAGATCCTGAAACTTCGATCTGTTTTCACAAAAATACTCAAAAGTGGTAGTTTTTTCAAATTAGGATTTCAAACCCTACCTAACTATTTGTCTAACTATGACGAATATCTAGTTCACTTAGTGAACATTAAATAACTGAAGTAGTTGCTAGTGATTAATGTTGCTGGTCCATTGTAAATTTGCTGCCAAAAGCCAGCGTTTCGGTGGTTAACTGACGTGATCTTTCTTGCTTAATTTGCCGAAATTTTCTACCCTGTCTCCGTGGTCGGTGATCAGAAGCTCTAACATGAACAATTGGAACCTCGAACTTGAATGTGACCATAGTGTTAGCGATTTAAACCACTATCGACGTGATGGTTAAGAATTGACGATCAAAAGCTATAACCACTAACTCGTCGATGATCAGAACTCCAAACCACTAAAACATCGGAACCTCGAGACTGAATGTTGCCGCAGTGTCAACGTTTCAAATCACTGACGTTTCAATCAGCAATCGAAAGCTCTAGCCACTAAGGATCAGAGCTTTACATCTAAACACTGCCACAATGTCGGCATTTCAAACCACTAATGTTGCGATCGGTGATCGGAAGCTCTAGCCACTAAGGATCGGAGCTTTACATCTATACGCTGCCCCAATCTCATTGTTTCAAACCACTAACGTTGCGATCTATGATCAGAGGCTCTAGCCACTAACCCATCAGAGCTTTAAACTTGAATGATGCCGTAGTGTCGCCGTTTCAAACCACTAACATCGCGATCGGCGATCGGAGGCTCTAGCCGCTAACCCATCGAAGATTTAAACCTAAATGCTGCCGTAGTGTCGGCGTTTCAAACCAATAACTTATAAGCATCGATGATTGGAAATACTAACCACTAATCTGTTGAAGATCAGAAGCTCTAGCCACTAATCCATTGGAGATTTAAACCACTAATTATCGGTGATTGGAACCCCAAGATTGAACATGTCGGTGCTTTAAATCGCAAATGTCGCAATTGGTGGCTCTAGTCGTTAACCCATTGGAGCTTTAAACCTGAATGCTGCCGTAGTGTCAGTGTTTCAAACCACTAACTTCTAAGCATCAGTGATCAGAAAGACTAACTACTAATCTGTCAGCGATCGAAAGCTCTAGCCACTAATCCATCTGATCTTCATACCACTAATTGTCGGCGATCAAAACCCCAATATTGAATGTGTCGGTGCTTTAAACCGCAAGTTTTTCGTAGTGTCAGTCATATAAAGGACTAAACCTCCAAAACACCGACGTCATAGAGGATTAAACCTCTGACCTGCTATCGAAAATGTTCTTTTGGTGAACAGTGTATATGTTGCACTCCTTCTTAATATACTGAAGACAACCCTTTTCAGTGGCTAATGAGATGTTTTGAGCCTCACCTAAGCCATCGAAAGCTACAACTTGTGAAATTTTTACCCAAATAAAAAACAAAGGATTTCAAACTTGTCAGTGATATTCATATCCTTCATTGCATGAGTTAAGTTCTTCATACTATCAAAAAATTATTTTGGGAGATAACATCTGGCTCCTACTTGGGGATGGGAACCTCCCAGTGAGGTCTCAAGAATGCCAGACCAAAATCCCTTTCCTGAAAAATAATAATTGAAGCTATCTTCTAGTGTTCGATTGGGCATGGAGTTTATTTTGAAAGAAAAACAACCTACTATCTACTAATTTACAATAATAAGGCCTTAGAGCCTCAAATAAAATAGAGTTTCAAGAACCTCCCGTTCAATGGGCCATCAAATACCTCTTCAGCTTCCAGATTCTACAATTTGAAGGTGTTATTCTCATATACCTGGTCTATAACAAAAGGGCCAATCCACAAAGATTCAAATTTTCCATGTTTTCCCTTGTCCTGTCTGATAGCATCCCACTTGAGGACCTAATCTCCGACCTGAAAGTTGTCTGCCTTTGCTCTTTTGTCGAACATTCCCTTTATCCTCTGTTGATGAGATTCTTATTTTCCTACAACTTTCTCCCTTATTTGCTGTAACCCTACCAAATCCATCATCCTTCTCACCATATCATTTGGTTCATCCTCCTCTTCCTGAAAGAAATTTGCCACTAGAAGGATGAGCTGGATAGGAAAGATGGCCTCAATGCCATAAACTAGCTTGAATGGAGAAGTCCCGATGGATCTTTTGTCTGTTACCCTATCAGCCCATAAGGTAAAATTAAGCTTTGAATCCCTGCTTTTCTGATTTGTCTCCAGCAGTTTCTTGATGATTCTGACTAAGCTTTTGTTGGATGACTCAGCCAGGCCATTTCCTTGCAGATAATAGGATGTGGAGTGAACCAGTTGAATACCCATTGATTCACACATTTTAAATAATGCCCCAACCTTAAAATCTAGTTCATTATCAGTTACTAACCTTACTGGGAAGCCAAACCTGCTAAAGATATTCTCATATAAAATTCTTATTATGACTTGATGAGTGGGATTTCTAGTAGGTACTGCTTCTATCCATTTTGTAAAGTAGTCAGTGGCTACTAAGATCCATTTATGCTGTCCACTAGAGGATGGATTTATTTCACCTATAAAATCTAGACCCCATTGTTGGAAAGGACCATTCACTGTAATAGGCCTAAGGGGCAATCATTTGAGTTACTGCTTCCCTATAAATCTTTAGCATTGGTCACAAGCCCTTACAAAAGTGCTTACATCAGCAAAGAGGACTGGCTAATAGTAACCTGCTATTAAGATCTTGTGGGCTATGGTTTTCCAATAGTGGTGGGCTACACATGTGCTGGAATGAAAGTGATGCATGACCTGCTCTGCTTCCTCTTTATCTAGACACCTTAGCAAAATTCTAGACTGATCTCTCCAGTACAACATTTTGTCAATTATGCAAAATTTAATAGATTTCAACTTAAGAGATCGTGCCTGGTTAGGAGTGAGATCAGGAGATACTTCTAATTTTTGCAAAAATTGAATGATACCCGAGTACCACTCACATGAAGCTATGTTTTCAGCTACTGATGTAATGTCACTCAGATCTTGATTTACTTCTGTTTCTGTTGCTATCATTGTCTACACCTTTGCTGATTTGACACATGTGAAATTTATTCCCATTAGTTCATAGTTTTCTTTGGCCATGAGTTTGGCCAGACCTATCCCCTTTACTAGATTGGTGGGTTTCACCTCTATATCAAACTCAATGAGTTTGGAAATCCACTTAGCTCTCTTCCCATCAACGTCAGGCTGAGTCAAAACTTCCTTCATAGTAGCTGAAGGGACATATGCAATGACCTTTGCATGGAGAATGTAGATTTTGAAAGCCTTCAAAGATTTTATGAGAGCATAAGCCTGCTTCTCGATTGGGTCATACTTCAGCTCAGCATCTCTTAGTGTTCTACTGAAAAATGCAATTGGATGATCAAGACCTTCATCATTCTTTTGTAATAGTACAGCTGCCATTGTGTCATACGATGCAAAAGAGAAGGTGTAAAAACCCTTGGTGTAGTCAGGACTAATCAAGGTTGGGGTCTCCATGATAACCTTCTTGATGTCTTCAAAATAATTCCTTTCCTGGTCAGTCCACTTTATTTCTACATCCTTTTTCAGCATGACTGTTATATGCTTTAACAGCTCGGATAAATTTAGAATGAACCTTCTGAAAAAAGTTTATTTTTCCTAAAAATGACTGAATGTCCCTTTTTAACCTTGGTATTGACAGCTTTTGGATTGCTTCCACCCTCACTGGATCGATCTTTACACCTTCAACTGAGACTATGTGGCCTAGGAGATTCCCTTCGTTGAGTGCAAATTGGGACTTCTTGGGGTTCAATGATATTCCATACCTTCTACACTTTAGAAATACCTTCCTTAGATGCTATAAGTGGACATGATAGTTGGGAGAGTAAACTATTAGGTTAACCAAATATATCAGCACAAACTTATCTTTTATCCCTACAAAAGCTAGGTCCATCGCTCTCAGAAAATTAGCCCCAGCATTCATTAGCCAAAATGGCATTTTAGCATACATTAAGGTGCCCCAGGGGGTGGTAAAGGCAGTCTTCTCTTAGTCATCTGGGTGCATAGTAACTTGGTTGTATCCAGAGAAGCCATCAAGGAATGACATAACCCTAGCCCCCAAGACTTTCTGCAGCAGGTGTTCCATCTTGGGCAGTGGATAGTTGTCTTCCTTGGAACACTTGTTTAGGTTTCTAAAATCCACACACAACCTGATTTCTCCATTTTTCTTTCTTACCACTACTAGGTTTGCAATCCACTTGGAATACCTGAGGGGAATTATGATCTTGGCTTTGAGGAGCTTGTGGATCTCTTTTTCAATCACTGGTAATAGGAGAGAGCTGATGGGTCTCAGCTTATGTTTTAAAGGAATGGCGTCCTTCTCCAAAGGAATCATGTGTTGGATGATGTTGGTGTCATATGTTTTTAGGTCACTATACTCCCATGTAAAGACATCAACAATCTCTTTTATCAAGTTGCAAAATTCAGACTTCTGACCAGCAGTCATCCCAGTGGATATATTTATCAGTTTTGGATGGCTTTGGCTGCCTATGTTTTGCTCTTGGATAGCAGGATCTGGCTCCCTTTTGGCAGGCTTGATCAAGATGTCATTGTGATACAAACAATTCTTCCAATGGTACTAGACCTCGGGGTATGTAGTTGCTGGGAAATTGGACAATGTTTTGATCAGCCACTTTATCTTTTAACTTGGGTTGTTTGGATTCCTCCATGTTTAGGTTTTCTTGGTCTATGTGAATGTCAGAGAATTCATCTACTAACTGAAGGAATTTACTAAGCTCATCATCATTCTCAAACACCCTCCATAATTTTACATTATCCGGCAAAGAGGGTCTGTAATTGACATGAACATCATAGTTGAGCTTATGGGGTAAAGGAGGAACAAACAGACTTGTAGAGATAGCTAGGGAATCAGCTAGGTGAATCAAATCCCTAGGAATATATGACAGTTTGAAAAACATAAATGAGTCTCTGAGTTTCCATACCTCGTCCCTGTAGGCCTTTAGTCTGATATTTTTTGTCTGAAAGTGTTGTTGACCTGATGTATGATGAGATCCGCATCTCCAAAAATATTTATGCACATGATACCCATCTCCTTGGTAGCTTTAACTCCTAGAAGCAAGGCTTCATATTCTACTATGTTGTTAGTGGTTTTAAAATCAATCTTATAAGATAGGTGGATGTTTTCCTAAGATGGGGAGATCAATACTACACTCGCACCTGCTGATCTTTAAGTGCTAGCCCCATCAAAATACATGGTCTTGATTGCTGTGGTTACTTCTTCGGGCTGCTGACAGGTGGGCTGAGTGAGCTAGACTGATGTATGCTAAGAATCATCTGTTTGCAAAATGCATGACCCAAAATCAGTGTCCATTGCATAGATGGGGTGATTCACTGAGTTTCTTTCCTTGCTTATAATGTATGCCATCTAATTTTCCCTATACAGCCTCTTAGTCTCTCCTCCAAACATGGGAATGGAAGCATATGTGAGATCCATCTGAAGGGTGCCACCTAGTCTTTTGCTCCATGATCAAGAAAACAAGAGGCCAAATTTTGGAGGGATATCATCCACTACAATGTCCATCATGATGATTTTCAAAGGTAGCTGAGTTAGGTTCACAGCAAGGTCTTTGATAAGGCCTAAGCACTTGACCTTCCTGGAGTCAAAGGAGAATAAATCATGGTAGGGATTGGTGATGCTGAGGCCAAGCTCATCCATCACAGATTATGAGAGGCTCCTGAATCTAGTAGGCAGTTATGGAGGATTTTATCATGTATATTCAAGGATATGTAGAATGGTGGGCATGAGTCCTTTAGGTCTTCGATCATGGGGCCCAGGGTTACAATAGGTTTGTCATATTTCATGTTCACAAATTCAGTGTCAATGTGCACCTTGGGTTGAAGGGAATTCAGAATGGAGGACTTGAATGCATCATTCTTCATTAGCTCGATTAAAGGGAAAGGGATTTTCAAGTTTTGAATTTCAGACTTAAGGTTGAAAGAATAGTGCAGCCTATCTGGAAACCTTACCTCATGAGCTGTAGGTTTGAGTTGGACTTGATTATCTGTGGCTGAAGGTGCTGGTTTTGGAAATGCTTTGGATGTGACAGCCACCTTCTGTGGTATGGCAACAACCTTTCTAGCTGGTGCAGCAGGCTACTTGACAGGTACAACATTCTTCTTGGGGAGAGAAACTAGACTAGACCTCATTTTGTAACCTCCTTGACCATCATCCTGATAGATAGTCTCTTTAGTGATATGCTCATCAATCAGGGCTTCCTCATATTCTACCCGTGTAAGAAAAGAACAGTCCACCTCATCCTCCATGCAGTGGATATTATCTTCAGCTTCTCCTTCTTCTTTAATGAATTCTGGCTCTTCTTCTAATACAACATTTTCAAATGGAGCTCTTATCCTCTGGTCTTCCCCTTAATTCCTCTCCCTTTTGAGAATATGAACTAGGGGGTTTCCTCTTTTATAAGGAACAAAATTTGGGTTTTGAGTAGCAAAGTCACTTGGCCATTTACCCCTCATTGGTAGATGTCCTTGGTCCTTTAATTTAGACATTTCAATAGTAAGGTTGTTATGAAGAGAAATTCCTATGGATTGGGGTACCAAAATAGACAGCTTGACTCCAGAAATCAATCCTTTCCAATATGCAATAGAAATTAAATGTCTAACACTAAAGGATCAGACCTCGTAACTTATTCCGAACGGTTGAAGTAGATCCCCATTGAGCTTTCCAATCTTCAGCTTGAATTGATCTGTTACTTCCTCAACAACAATTAAACAATACAAGCATTCTATATATCATGGTGTTAGATCTATTCTAGCATATATAATCAATAATGTAAAAGCATTTGACATGATCCCATGGATAAAATATTCATTCAAACACACATTATTGGATAGGAAAAGATATCTCTATTAATATAAATAAGAGATTACAAGATACAACCTCTGACGGCACGTTTGCGAACTGGAGAAACTGAATCCCCCACTTGGGCCTCCACCACTTCAATCCTCCATCTCTCGATAGCTAGCTCACAAGCAAAAGGAAAGCTTGGGAAGAACACAAAAGTGCTCCAAGGGACAAAGGGATGAAGACCCAAGCATAAGTTCCGTCAACAATGGACTATAGTTTTGTTGCTCTCAATTGTCTCTTATGCCTTCAATGTACCAAGGGGTTCCTTATATAGCTTTTCAAAGGGGTAATGAAAGGTCAAATCTGAGCGATCTCAAGGCATAGGGAAGGCTAGGAGTCAAATGAGTCGGATCCATGTCAAGGAAAATTCCAAAAGGATTTGGATTATGCACACATCCCGATGTACGCGGTTTTAGTGGTCAAACCCGCGTATATACGCGCTTATAGGTTTAAAAGTCGCGTATAACATTTTTCATGTGTTTTTAGGGATGATCAAGGAAACATCAAAGGAAAAAAAGTGGTCCATAGGGTCTAAGGAGTCTGCAGCGGGACAGGGGAAGGCCATACAAAGTGTGATTCACCCAGAGTGGTGAAATCCGCTATAATAGATGCCCCCTAATGTGTGAGGTCAGAGGGGTCATACGATGGACGAAATACATTATAAGTCCATCCCAGAAGTGGAGTGATGAAGGATCCCAAATAGAAGACCAGCCACCCAATCAACATAGTGCAATAATACAACTCTGCATACAACTGCAAATACATATAGTAGTCCCAGATACATAAGAGTACAATGGCCATGAATATGCATGATACATGATATCACATATGTGGTCATCGCCACGTACAATATAGATAGATCAAAATCTCCATGATGAATATATATAAAGGACCATGATCTCCAAAATGGCTGAAGATATATAATAGATCAAGATCTCCATAGTGGCTAGAAATGTCTGACATATACTTGAATCAGGTCACGAGAGCTGAAATCTCATGAACACTGGCATGATAAAGGAGGTAGCATATAAGAGATGCCACCAATCTGGAAAGTATTCTACACAAACCGCTATGAGTACATGTCCTACTATGTGAATAGAGGTGTCGAGGTTGAACATAGTAGTCCATCGTCTGATTACCGGTCATTAATGTATACCGTTAACAGATGCGAGATCACCCACCGATAATGAAAATGGGAATCAAGGTACTAGAGTGCAAACTAACAAGTGTGAATAAATGTGTTGATGTCGAACACCTGAAATGATCCATCGATCAGGGGACATTGATGTATTCCCAAGAAACTATCGATGGCGAGAGAACCTGCCACTGATGACTGCAAGTCTCAAGGCACTCAAAATGACTCTAGACTCCAATCCCAGAATAAATGATCTGAATTCGATGGGATGAAATCCGCTGGAAGGATGGCATTAAGGCATCCCCCATCATCCAACACGAGGTACTCAGCAAAGATGTATAATGTGGAAGGACTCGATCATAAAGTGCACGAACCAGTAACTGTACCGGGGATGGTCGACATGCAAAGTCAAGATAACTAAGGAATGGCCGATTCAGGTTTCAACTTCCTTCGAACAAGAGCATAACGATGTATGGTGACTGAATGAAGGTAGCATAGACTCGATATACAAACTGGGACATATATGTGACACAGGAGGCATCGACAGAGGATCCATAGGGACTAGAAGCTTAACCAGTCGGTGGAGATAAAATCAGATAAATGAGTACAACTCCTAAAGTCAAACTATAACCCAGCCAATGGATGTGATATACAGTGCTCTGTTCAAAGGCGGCACGACTTGACACTTGCCAAATATAACATCTTTCCTTGTCCGGATTTTTGGTTTTTTGATTTTTTTGTACTTTTTCAGTTATTTGAAAAGCTTGAAAAAAGAATAAACTAGCTTTATAGTTACAAACTAGGAGGAGACGAGTGTCATAAGGGAAAACAAACTAGTTCCAAGCAGTGGAACATACCTATGCTCAATGCAAGGATACATGTGTAGGATATCGACACTTGGGGGAAAATCCCCTCTCAGTAAAAAGGGAATCAAGTTGCGAAGGATATAAAAAAAATGGCTCTCCATGGCTATATATGAGACAAGCTCGGGCTATATGGTTGAAGCGCAATGTCAGGGGAGCTGGCATAAAGCTCAATAAGTCAGGAAAATCTCATGATAATGCATTCACAACTTGATATGAGGGAGTCCTGAGGGAAATAGGCCAACATAAGATCAAGAGGAGTATGAGGCTCTTGCGAAATGTCATGGCAGTACTATACAACAGATTCCCACACCCTAAAGGAGAAACCATTGGCATGGGCACCAAATGAAAATAAGGCACTAACTAGAGTATCCATGTAAGGTGAAGCTCTACCACTCATATCATGCCACTTCTAAAGCAACAAGAATGTTCCGTGACATACTAGAGTGGGTTTGTACCTAAGGTCATTGAGATATGGTCACAAGGTCATGAAAAATGAAAACAATGGTGAAACATAACCTATATTCTAGTTTAGACATGATACCTGAGATTGGCACGAACAGGTCAATCCAACGGCTGAAACGACACTGAAAAAGGTCTTCTACAACACCAATTATGTCAAAAACGGTCCAAAATGGTTAGAAAATGTCGAAACTATAGGAAAGGGGGTAAAATTTTTCAAATATTTGAAATTTTTTCTATAAATAGTAAAAAATATAAATCATTTGAAACTTTTACCCATTTGAGCTCTGATTTTCAACTGCAAATTCCAGGAGATCCAGTCGGCGGAATTCACAACTGTTTCTTCCAGGTATTTACTCATGCTCTCCTCTTGCATTTTGACATAATTTTTATAGATTTTCATGGTCAAATGAATTTTTTATGCCATCCCAACATGAGTGTTGCGGCCCACGCAGAAATCGAGGATTTTTTCGCGTATAGGGCTGGATATACATGGAAAATGGCCTCAAACCCGCGTACATACGCGGCTATTTTCAAAACAGTCGCGTATGAGGCCGCGCATATGATTTTCAACTAAACTAATGGGCAAATTTCCAATTTATTTTGCAGTATGGTGCTAGAGTGGAGAGAGCGTGAACATGGTGAAGTAGAGGAAGCAGTAAGGGCCGACTTAATGGCTCAACAAGCTCTCCGTGCATGCGGACTCTACAAGTTATGGTGTCTTGGTGGTTTAAGGGCCAAACCAAGACTGCTACAGATGCTGGTAGACTATTGGGATCCAGACTCGGAGTCCTTTCATATTGATGGGATGTCCCTCACCATAGAGGTGGAGGACATATACTTTATCATAGGGCTTTCTAGATGAGGGGAGGTGGTGAACCTTCATTCCTAAGGTGGGCAAGGGGGTGGGCTAACTTTTGACGAGTACATTGTAGTGTACTATTATCTAGACATCGAGAAGGTGGGGAGTCAGGTCCCTACCAATGCTGTACAGGTGTGGGGCCTAAAGGCCATATTATTGACACTGGGCAGGATAGTCGGCTTGGCATCACTCCACCAGGCCTCGCGGCCTCTGATGTTCTATGCAGTGGAGTGCATGAGACCTACAATCTATGACTGGAGTACTACACTACTGAGGAACATGAAACACCAGCTCAGTGAGTGCAAGGTAGGCAGGGTGTGGAACTTTAGGTTCAACAGTATCTTGAGCACGTTTTTCTTCAAGCGTGTTCCAGGATTGAGCCCTAGAGTAGATATTCCTCTCCACGGGGTCCGAGATCCAGCCCAATGGCGTTGGGTAGATGCTATGCGCAGACTGGGGGGTGGTAGGGTGGCCAACCCATATCCAGCTAACTTCTTTCCATGGTGGTGACGATAGATAGTTTCCATTGATAACTACCCCTATCCAGGGATAGATTTTCGGGGGGATCCGGACATTACATTGCCACCAGGATCGACATATGGCGATATAGGTAACGAATCTCAACCCTCACTCTTTTTTAAATTTTTTGGGTTATTGAATTTTTTTGTATTTTCTTGATTTTATGGAAGCAAAAGGACATGTTTTTGCACGACAACACATAGTGACATCTACCATTTGTGTGCATATGTGGGACCATGACAGCCAGAGGGCTTCCCTCGTCATAGACGGAGGGGAAGAGGAGATGACATCACGGGTGTGGATGCGGAGCGAACGCTTCAGAGAATTCATACCAACTTTGTGAGACTAACTCATAGAGTTCCCATGGCACACGTCGAGGACTTGCCTGAGGCCATGCAGCGGTAGGTGATGGGTGTACCATGCGCATGGGTGCATTTATTTCGACGGCTATCTAGATCCGTAGTGATGTTCCATGATCACAACCCTCCTCCTCCTCCACAGGATTAGACACCTGAGAGTGTATACATTTTGTACGACCGTGTATTATATGATGGTGGCTTAAAAGCCCCAATTTTGTATCATGACACTATGTATTATCACAATTTTGATGTATAAAAAGTTTTATGGTGATCGATTTATTTATTTACATGTGTAAAAATTGTGTTTGTGATTAATTTATTATGAATGAAACAATTTCCAATCTAACACGTAGTTAGCATAGGAGTTAGCAACTTGATTATTATTTCTTGGAATGCGTATATATGTTATATTGTCAAATTGCTGTTCTAACTATCTCACACATAAGAATATTCTTAATAATGTTAGATCTCTAACATGGTACAAACCATTGAGCTATGACACTACTAATTCTGAATCAAGATGTACCTCAAGAGATAGAACGCCATGTAGAATGTCATCCCGTAGAAGCTCAATAACGACCCTATATTCAACAACATTGTTGGAAGATGGCCATAGACATACACCTCCTGAAGACAGTACCTGACCCATAGGAGTATAAATCACCCAAGCAGCAGAGGCTGAGTGTTGAGTGTGACGGCTTGAACCATCCGTGAATCCTATGTAGGTGGAAGATTCCATTGACATCTGCCAAAAGAAACAGAAACTAATCATAAACCTGATCACGATAAGAAAAACTATGTAAAGCTGTATAATAATATACAACAAGCAGCCTTGGATAAAGATTATGCATAGTATTTTTTGAGATAGAGCCCATTTCTAGGCTCCTCCAAAGCTGTTACTTCGTAATCCACTAACTCATATGCACCCTTCTCTAACACACGCTTGACCACGTAAGGACCACACCACATAGGATTGAATTTCCATGCCCCTAAGGGTTCTTTCGGCTGATCCCACAAAAGGACCAAGTCTCCTTCACTAAACACTCTTGGATGGACAAATTTATTGTACTGGACCTTAACGCGACACTTATTAACCTCTAGAGCCACCAAGGCATCCCGACGCTGCTCATCGAGTTGCTCAAGGTGAACCATACGCTCCTTCAAAGGTCAAGTGTCTGGTAAGAGTTCCATAGCTAGATTCAACGAAGGAATTTCACATTCAACCAGCATTATCGAATCCACTCAATGTACAAGATGATATGGAGAAAAACCAGTGGAAGTCTTAATTGCGGTTCGATATGCCCACAAAGCAGGATATAACATAATGTGCCAATTATTCTTGCTTTGTGCGATGGTTCATTGGAGAATGGATTTGAGTGATTTATTCACTACCTCTACCTATCCATTCGCTTGGGGGTAGTAAGAAGAGGAGTGCTCTTGCTTATACCCTAACTTCGATGCCAACTCTTCCATCATACGGTTCTGAAAGTGCGAGCCATGGTCAGTGACAAGCTCTTTCAGAATCCCAAATCGAGTAATAATTTGGTTGAATACAAAGTGAGCAGCTGTTTCACCGTTGGATTTTACTGTAGGCATAGCCTCAGCCCATTTCATGAAATAATCAACAACCACTATAATGTGATGGTGCCCCCCAGCCGAAGCTGGGTTGCAATCCATAAAATTGAGCCCCCACTTAGTGAATGGACCGGCGATGATAATGGGATGTAACGGGGTAGGTTTCGAGTGCATATTACGTGTGAACACCTGGTAAGGGTGGCACCTCTTGACCGCATCAATACAATCCTTAAAGATCGACGGCCATAAATAACCCGCTCTCAAAATATTTTGAGCTGTAGAAAGCCCAGATAAATGACCACCACACACCCCTCCGTGGCAATCATTCAGCACAACCTCAGCCTCGTCATGAGTTAAACATCATCGTAAAATGGAATCTACCCCATGGCGGTACAAAGTATTGTCCACTATGAGGGAGTTCTTAGAGACGTGACGTAATCGTCGTCGTTCATCTCGTGAGAGGTGAGTAGGGGTCTTCAGTGTTTATAAATATATTATGATATCCCCATACCATGGGTCTAACATAGAGATTAATAAGATGTGTTCATCAACAAACGTATCTTCACAAACCAACTCCTCGGCCTCGCTCGGAAAATCCGATATAAGCTCTGCAAAGATTAAAGACTTCTTCGATTTTGCCAAAACAAACTCGAGATAAAATTCTTGTAGAATGACAATCCATTTATTATACTTTCCCCCAATCATCCTTCGGGTGAGGACGAATTGAAATGGATTGACATGGGCCAAAACCAAGGTCTGGCAAAGTAGAATATAATGTCTCAAATGCTAAAGCACATGTACGGTAGCTAAAGAAAGCTTCTCGACATGAGAATAATAAATCTCTGCGTCAATAAGGTTTCAGCTCAGATAATATATGACATGCTCTTGGAGCTCCTCATCCTCTTGAACCAATACCATACCAATCGTCTCTAACGATGTGGCCACATATAATAAGAAATCATGGCTATAGTCCAGAGGACTAATCACTTGGGCTGATGCCAAGGCTCGCTTGAGTGCATCGAAGGACTCATGGGCTCGGTCATCCCAATAAAAGGGAGTATCCTTCTTCAAGAGATGCATGAAGCCTCTAGTCAAATTGGCAAAGTTGACAACAAATCTTCATAAGAATTTTTCCATGCCTTGCAAACACTGAAGATGATGAATATTATTCGGGGGAGACAACTAAAGTATTGCCTCAACCTTCAAAGGGTCGACTCTTATACCCTCTTTCGAAACGATGAATCCTAACAAATGACCCAACTTCATGCAAAAGATGCACTTATGAGGATTTAATCTAACTGAATAGTGTTGGCATATTTCGAATACCAATCTGAAGTGATAGGGATAATGCATTCTCATACGAGAATGAGTAGTGAGATCATCCAAAAATACCTCGATAATTGACTTGAGATTGTGGAAAATCAAGGTCATTGCCTGTTGAAATGTAGCTCCAACATTTTTAAGGCCGAAAGGCATTTTTTGATATGCAAACATTCCCCAAGGACAAATAAATGCAGTCTTATGTTGGTTCTCAGGTTTAATATGTATCTAATTATACCCGAAAAAGTCGTCCGTAAAGGAGAACACCTCGCTACCCGCACACTCATCCAAAATTTGATCTATAAATGGTGTGGGGAAGTTATCCTTAGGACAGGCACGATTCAAAACGTGAAAATCAGTGCATATGTGGATCTCTCCTTGCTTCTTATCCACTGGAATGGGGTTTGAAACCCACTCCATCAAGGGAATGGGATAGATGAAACCGGCTTTCAATAGTTTCTCTATCTCTGCCTTAATGGTGGGTGCTTTCCTAGGATTCACCGCACGTAAACGTTGTCGAATAGGCTTAGTGTTGGGGTAAGTCTTAATCTCATGTTTGACAATACGAGAGTCAATACCCGGCATCTCGTCGTAATACCAAGAAAAAATATCACGAAATTCCTTGAATAGCTCGGTATATTCCAGAATCTCAGCATGGGAACATTCCGATCCAATATAGACATTCTCTATCATGCCAGGATTGCGAGAGATGTTGATAGGAATCGTTGAAGATATGTTTGCCATGTTTCCATCAGCCATCAGACCAGGAGAGCTTAATGGAACCACAGGACTACCAACTCTCTGACTAAGAACCGCCTTAAAATCCTCATGCTCTAAATGGTCAAGCTCTGGAAGAAAGTACGATCTATGATGAAGTTCCTCCCATGGTGGCTCAACTCCCGACATAGCCTCAATAATCGCTTCATCCGAAGGGAAAACTATATCAAGGTAGTCGTGGGCATGAGAAGACTATACTACCCATGCTAGTAGCACATACGGGTCCTCCTCCTCTGTCCGTGAAGAGGAAGGACTAGGCTCTGCAACACTCTTGAGATTAGCTTGATAAGCTATCATGGCTACAGGAAACGACAGGATCGTCTCGACAGGCTCACTCGAAGTACTCGGTGTAGGAAGAATCCAAGGGTCTTCCATATGATTCATGCGAAAAGACACCGATGTCGTAGAAGTAGAAGCCTCATTGGAACTAGATCCTATCATGAGGATTGGCGCAGGACAACTAAAGATTCCCATGAGGGATGGATACATGCCTACACCCACACTCCCAGTTGCCGGCTGAGAGTGCTCAACGATCGGGATCGAAGCTCCCGAAGATGCGGTAACAGACAGATTCTTGAATTTCATCTGATCAATCGTTACGATCTTCCCGTTATGTGGAAAGCATACAATGCGGAACAAGGAAAAAGCAACGGCTTGCATACTGTACATCCAGTTCCTACCCAGCAAGAGATTGTAGTCAAGGGGTGCATCAACCACCTCAACCTCTATTGCAACGGTCTTCCCCCCCAAACGGACTTTAAGGGAAGGAAGGATGCCGTGTGGTCTAAAATATCTCCCATCAAATGCAGTTAACATAGTCACTGATTTAGACATCTCAGGAAAACCGAGACCCTTCCAACAGGCCAAAGACATCACAGAAGCAGCATCGCCCTCGTTAATCACAGTACGTTTGACAGTCATACCAAGAAATTCTATGTGCACCAAAAGAGACACATAGTAGGGCAAGCAAGGCTGAAGTCCTGTGGTTTCAAATTTGATCACAGAGGAAGAATCATCATCGTTCACACCAAGGGAAGAAATCAATGCCTTCCTTTGTGAAGGACAACTTTGAAGCACTTCCAATGCAGACATCGCACAAGGAGTATGACCCAAATCCTCGACAACTAAATAATTCTGGGCGGCTCGGGCATTTGGATTATGCCCTAAATGCTTAAGGACTCCCTTAGGAATGCGAGGCACAGGCTCAGGTTTATCCGTAGCTTTCTCAATGTGAAAAGGGGATCCTAGTGGATCAGGCTCTTTGCCTAGGCTGGGTTGCGATGAACTATAATATTTTGCATAAGTCACAAATTTCGCAGCACAGACCATGTTAATGCACCCATGACCACTACCCTCCGGTGGATCATCATCACTAGACTGGTCATGGGACTTTGAGCTCATATTTTGATTATGCGGTAAAGGGTTAGTTAGCACAACTGGGCCTTGTTCTAAGAATCTCGAAGCTTCTTCAATTCAGGGGCACAAGTAAGTGAGGTGATCGTCCTTACATAGCTTGCAAGGGAACTTAACCTTACGTTTTGCTTGCTTGTCCCCCCTAGCATTTCTACCATTCTTGTCACTATTGTTAGCATTCTCATTGCTTGCTTGTCCCCCCTAGCATTTCTACCATTCTTGTCACTATTGTTAGCATTCTCATTCTTATTCCCACCCTTTCGATTATTAATTTTACCCTTTTTTCTATTCCGTCTAGGCTACTGGTTACCCTTCTGGTCTGACGATTGCACAGAAAGTACATTCGCTGTTTGGGCGGGTTGAGACGAAGCTGTAGCTTGTCCCGAAACAGATTGGTTGAGTGACAATTGAATAGCTTGTTTTGCAACTGAATCTGCAGGTTTCACACTTGCACAACCCAAAATGCCATAGGCATGTGGTCCAGGTTTGACTTTGGGATCAAAACTGGAACGAGGAGCATTGGGAATAATCTCATACAACAAACTGGACTGAGCATAGATCAAGTCCAGTTCCTGTGCCCTAAAAATCGCTTATTCCTCATTCTGCACTCTGGATGTGGAAACATCCTTCGCTATATATGGCAATAACAACTTGAGGAACCACTCGAGGAGGAATTTCAGCGGTATAAAAGCTTTAATTAATCTCTTCTGTCTGCGCCACTCTTGAATATGATCAGAAATATGTGTGGCCTTATCTTGCCGAAATGTTGACAAGAGTTCAGTACCAATGTCATAGCGCACTGGTAGCTGGAAGTGATTAAGAAAAGTAATCCTAAGGTTGTCGAACAAAGCGAAAGCTCCCTTAGGTAACTCTATATACCATTTCGTAGCAGGCCTTGTGAGGGTGCATTGAAATAGTCTCAAATGGACTGAGTCCTGATGTAATGAATTTGAAGAGCACCAAAGGTGAAACGTAGTAACGTGTTTGCTCGGATCCTCTCCCAGTTTGCCTTTGAACTTAGGTATGTCCGAAGGAAGCTTGGTAGGGATAGCCGACCAAGCCGGGTCATGAGCCACAGGATCATTTGTCAGTTTCGATAAGTCAGGAAGATTAAGCGTCGCAAGGAAAGGGAGCCTAGGATGATGAGGTCGATGGACCGCTCCCTCATTCATATAGGGTTTATTACCACCATGGCCTTGGCCATAGTGTACTCCTCCCATCTGACCCGTATAAGGTGGCATGGAAGTACCATAGTATGGTGGACCTTGACTAGTAGGAGCTACAAAGCTGTAATTAGGAGAGTAAGAAGGTTGTTGATACCCACCTCCATAAGGTGAAGAAACCTGTCCATATTGCGTCCCATAATAAGGTCCATAGGTTATCACATGCGATTCCCCATGAGACACTCCGTAGGTAGGAAGATACGCTCTGGAAGTAGGGATATACACCTTGGAAGTAGCAAGATGACCTCTAGAAGCATGAACATAGCCTCCCGAAATAGTAGGCGGTATGTGAACTTGAGACACAATCAGTCTAGTAACCGCAGTACGGACCTGACTCGTAGCCATATACCGGATCGAAGGACCATGTGAATAAGGTGGAGGATGTACATTTGAAGAACTAGGGATCGAGGATGAAGGAACCTGAGTAATAATATATGTACTACCGCCTATCGTCACTTGTCTCGGATCTGCTATCCTAATCAGATCGCTAACCCTAGACCTAGGAGGGAGATACGATGTAGCTTCCACCACTGGGACGGAAGGTGCAATGTGACTAGTGCTCCCAAACCTCTCCGCATGGTAAGGAATGAGAGTGCCCCCAGGCATAGTGTTAGGCTCGAAATCAGATTCGACATGAAATGTCAAATCATGTGTAGGGAAACCAGACATAGCATAACTACTGTAGCTAGTGTTAGCAGGTTCAAAATGAGTCTCGGATTCCTCCGACATTCCATACCGGCAACGCGTCAATGGGGAATTAGATCTGGGGTGAGTAGGCCTATCGTGCAAGGTTCCTATGTCAGAAATCACAGGACCTAACTCAGCTAAGTCGGGTGAAGGATCATAAGTAGGAGTAAATTCACCATCGTCTACACGAATGGGAGGAGGTGGTTCAGGAATATCCTCTAAATGGTCTCCCATGGTGTGTGAATCAATGTGTGAAATAGTCCACCTGGACTATCTAGGTGTCTCTCCCAAAGGAGGAGGAGAAGTAGAAGGCAGAAGTCCTGCTAAACGATGAGAACGGCGAGGAACCACACTCGAATCCACAATGACTCAAAAAATAGCAAAGACTCTCTATTTACGTAAACCCTAGGCCAACTATCATGCACAGAGTAATCACTAATAAAATCTAAAGCCAAATGCAAGCAAACAAAGGCTGGATAAGTGAGCTCCCAAATGAAGCAGGTATGTCTCACCTAGGAGAGGCTTGAGACTCCCATACACAACAAGCGGAGGTATGTAACCAATTATTGTGGCCCTCAGCTTCAACACGTAAAGAGACTATGCTGTCTGACCCCAACCTGGCCAGGACACCTGCAGAATAGCCCCTACAAAGTACCCCCTTGATATCCTAGGTAAGGCCACTAAGGTCACCTCAATATAATCAATGCTCAGGCGGACAGTCGTAGGCGGTATTGACCGTATGGGCAGGGTAGCAAAGCCTGAAACTCTTGAAAGAGCCCCCGGATACAAATAAAATCCTAGAAATATCTTCGGTGCTACTCAATTATGACTAGGGGCCATCCCAATCAATAACCGCTCTCACTGCCTCGTGCTTAACTCCCTTTTGAGAGGAGGATCCTGAGAAACACTGGTTATACCAAAGATTTAACACACTCACCTAGACAGACACCTAGATTTTGTTGTTTAGTGATCTTGGAGAATTGACTTACAATGAACTATTCCAAGATCCTAAAACCTAAGCTTGTTGGTGCACCGTAG
Source organism: Pseudotsuga menziesii (assembly GCA_001517045.1). NCBI lineage: Eukaryota > Viridiplantae > Streptophyta > Pinopsida > Pinales > Pinaceae > Pseudotsuga > Pseudotsuga menziesii. The sequence goes on from LPNX010531216.1 coordinate 126,952, forward strand.
AAAAGAAAAGAGTGTAATTCATTTTATTTAGCGTTGATTTTAGTTGGCTTTATTACTCAAAAAAGGGATATGATTGTGCAACTAATGGTGTTATGATGCAACATGAAGTAAAATGCACACCTAACAATCAATGCAAATGCATTGTGTCCATGAAAATAGGGTATGCTACTACGTGAAATGCACAATTCTTCTTCAAATGATAAATGCAAATTTTCCTATATGAAGTCCTAACTAGTACTCCAAAGCAAATCTAATGCAAGTACAATGCAAAGTGCAAAATGCAATGCATGATGATAAGCAAATGTTTTTGGATTTTTTGAAAATAAAAGAGATGCTAAAAAAAAGAATGATTCTACGACCCCTAGACTCTGCAAGCACACCCAAACAACACTTAAGAAAAGCACTAAGGTAAAATAACTCTAATGCACTAATCTCAAACAAAAAATCAAAAATGCCATGACAAGAACCTTCTTAAAAAAGAAAAAATTTAGCCTAAAAAAAAAAGTTTCTGGTCAGAAACAGAGGTCAAAACAGACTCAGGCAGTGCCAAACGAGACTTAGCAAATATTAGAATTCACCCAGCAACCAACTATCTTCCCCAAAAAGGTAAAATCGAGGGCACACGCGACTATTCACAGTAAACCCGTGTTTATACGTGGAAATCGAAGAAGAAACCGCGTGTATACGCAATTGTAAATAAAAAACTCACGTATAGGAAGAAAGGTGCATAAAATCAAGGCAAACAGACAGGCTAAGACAAAATTCACACCAATCAGAATCTACTAGGCATACATGCCCCCATACCCGGCACAGATATAAGAGAGAAAGAGCAATTCAAATTCATTGAATGCCAAGAAAACAACCCCCAAAGGACAACTACTAGGAACTCCCCAGTGGAGTCATCAATTCTGTTACGAAGAGAAATTCCTATGGCTTGGGGTACCACAATAGACAGCTTGACTCCATATATCAATACTTTCCAATATGCAATAGAAATTAAATGTCTAACACTAAAGTATCAGTCCTCGTACCTTATTCCGGATGGTTGAAGTAGATCCTCGTTGAGCTTTCCAATCTTCAGCTTGAATTGATCTATTACTTCCTCAACAACAAGTAAAAAATACAAGCATTCTATATATCATGGTGTTAGATCTATTCTAGCATATATAATCAATAATGTAAAAGCATTTGACATGATTCCATGGATACAATATTCATTCAAACACACATTGTTGGACATGAAAAGATATTTCTATTAATATAAATAAGAGATTACAAGATACAACCTCTGACGACACGTCTGCGAACCGGAGAAATTGAATCCCCCACTTGGGCCTCCACCACTTCAATCCTCCATCTCTCATTAGCAAGCTCACAAGCAAAAGGCAAGCTTGGGAAGAACACAAAAGTGCTCCAAGGGACAAAGGGATGCAGAATCAAGCATAAGTTCCGTCAACAATGGACTATAGTTTCGTTGCTTTCAATTGTCTCTTATGCCTTCAATGTACCAAGTGGTTCCTTATATAGCTTTTCAAAGGGGTAATGAAAGGTCGAATCCGAGCGATCTCAAGGCATAGGGAAGGCCAGGAGTCAAATGAGTCGGATCCATGTCAAGGAAAATTACAAAAGGATTTGGATTATGCACACATCCCGATGTACACGGTTTTAGTGGTCAAACCCACGTATATACGCGCTTATAGGTTTAAAATTCACGTATAACATTTTTCATGTGTTTTTAGGGATGATCAAGGAAACATCAAAGGACAAATAGTGGGCCATAGGGTCTAAGGAGTTTGCAGCGGGACAAGGGAAGGCCATACAAAGTGTGATTCACCTAGAGTGGTGAAATCCACTATAACAAAGGTTATCTAAAAGTTTGGTCATTTTGTCAATCTTGTTCTTTGATGCAGAAGCCCCACTAGAGTTTGCTAGTTGCTTTTTCCTGTCTATCTTCCCTTTGATCTTCTGAGATGCCAGAATGTTTGACTCTACCTCCAGGGAAACATCCTCCATTAGTGATAAGGAGGCAGGCCTAATTTTTCTGAGAAGTAGGTAGAAGTCAAAGTCAAAGGAATTTGTGTAAGTTATCTTAGCTGAGGTATCAGTGGGCTTAATTTCAGTGGGGATATTTTTGTACATATTGTTGAATCTCTTGGTAAAGTTGGATATAGAATCCCCATTTTCCTTTTTCAGGTTGCTGAATTCTGTGATATAGTAGAGGTGGTCTCTCCTTTCTCCCCAATTCTTTAGGAAAATGTCATCTAGGGCCTCTATTCCTACCACCGATCTAGCAAGCAGTTCCTTAAACCACTTCCTAGTCTGGACATCTAGGCTTTGCACAAAAACCCTAGTCCATACATCTTCTTGTTCTATGTTAATATTTTCAGCATAGCTGTAAAAATCCTCTAGATGTTCTTCAGCAGTGAAATCCCCTTCCCTTGTAAACTTAGGCATATACTTGAGATAATCCCTAGTAGGGATGGCTACGAGAGGATTTGGAAAAATTAGGGGTGCATACCTAGCTACCAGGATCCTTTCCATCTTGGTCAATTGAGGGGAATCCATATTGGAAATGGGTATGGACAGGGTTGTGGAAGGTAACACCGATGAAGATAGTTGCTGAGAATATGGTGGTATACTTAACCCAGTGGAGTCACCAGGGATTGGAACTTCACAAGCCACGATGCTTGAAAATGCCCAACCCCTATATTTTTCTGATGTATCTAAAAATTCCTAGGAATTAAGAATTTTAGCAGAAGAAATAATAGCATAAATATTTCTTGAAATACCTGATGTAGCTTTTTGTGCAACACTGCTGGCCTGTCTTAGTAAAGCCCTAGCTTTCCTCAAAATTTCTTCTGGATATGAAATTGGTGTTGCTGGTGGCCCCTTTGGGTTCGCTCTGGTACTTGGTCTTATTGAAGCCACCTTATATCAATGGAGTCACCAGATAGATTATTACAACCATAATAGTATCCAAGATTTGTCTATCATCAAAGCATGTATCTATGTCGTCTCCCAGGGAAGTTGAGCTTCAATCTTCTCTCCCCGGCAACGGCGCCAATTTGTTATCACTTCGGGAAACTCCTCTAGGTTGTAGCTCAATGATGCCTGGTAACTTACAATGTTTTTTGTGGTTTTCTGATACGGATCAAGTCAGTTGACCTATATAACCTTTCCACTCTCAAGGCATGCATAAAACTCACTCACTTACAAGGCTTTTAGTTACAATTGCTCAGAAGTTTGACAATAAGGTGCAGGGATGGAGAACTCACCAAGATGGTAGACTAACATACAAAACACATGCATATAATTGACTAAATCCTGATGAGGATGGTATTTATAAATCAAATCTCACTAACAAACCAATAGGATGACAACTATCAGCTTTTTAATCAATTTGAAAATGACCTAAATACACATTCAGGCATAAATACAGTAAAGAAAGAGATGATGGCTGAACAGATCACAACAAAAGAGCTTATATCATGAATAAGTAAAATGAGAAGCGTGAAAGCATTATAGGCTTATAAATCTACAAAGTTGAACCTTTATTATAAAATCGATCTTAGGCTTTATAGCCTTCTACAAAAAGTACAGGTCCCGAAACTTCGATCTGTTTTCACAAAAATACTCAAAAGTGGTAGTTTTTTCAAATTAGGGTTTCAAACCCTACCTAACTATTTGTCTAACTATGACAAAGAGCTATTTCACTTAGTGAACATCAAATAACCGAAGTAGTTGCTAGTGATCACTGTTGCTGGTCCATTATAAATTTGCCACCAAAAGCCAACGTTTCAGCAGTTAACTGACATGATCTTTGTTGCTTAATCCATCGAAAATTTCTACCCTGTCTCCGCGGTCGGTGATCGAAAGATCTAACATGAACGATTAGAAACTCAAACTTGAATGTGACCGCAGTGTCGGCAATTTAAACCACTACCGACGCAATGGTTAATCATCGACGATCAAAAGCTATAACCACTAACTTGTCGGTGATCGAAAATCCAAACCACTAAAACATCGAAACCTCAAGATTGAATGCTGCTGTAGTGTCGACGTTTCAAACCATGGATGTCACAATCGGCAATCGAAATCTCTAACCACTAAGGATCGGAGCTTTACATCTAAACGCTACCGCAGTGTCGACATTTTAAACCACTAACATCGCAATCGACGATCAAAAGCTCTAGCCACTAAGGATCAGAGCTTTACATCTAAACGCTACCGTAGTGTCAGCATTTCAAACCACTAACGTTGCGATCGACGATCGGAGGTTGTAGCCACCAACGCATCGGAGCTTTAAACCTGAATGCTGCCACAATGTCGGCATTTCAAACCATTAACATCACAATCAGAAATCATAGGTTCTAGCTGCTAAACCATTTGAGCTTTAAACCTGAATGCTACCACAGTGTCGGCATTTCAAACCACTAACTACTAAGCATTGGCCATCGAAAATACTAACCACTAATCTGTCAGTGATCGGAAGCTCTAGCCACTAATCCATCAGATATTTAAACCACTAATTATCGGGTATCAAAACCCCAAGATTGAATGTGTCGGTTTTTTAAACCGCAAACGTTGCAATCGAAAATTAGAGGTTCTGAGCTGCTAACCCATTGAAGCTTTAAACCTGAATGTTACCGTAGTGTTGGCGTTTCAAACCACTAACTTCTAAGCATCGGTGATTGGAAAGACTAACCACTAATCTGTTGGTGATCAGAAGCTCTAGCGACTAATCCATTAGAGATTTGAACCACTAATTGTTGGCGATCGAAACCCTAAAATTGAACGTGCCGGTGCTTTAAACCGCAATTTTTTCATAGTGTCGGTGGTATAAAGGACTAAACCTCTGAAACATCGGCATCGTAGAGGATTAAACCTTTGACCTGCTGTCGAAAATGTTCTTTTGGTGGTCATTGTATATGTTGCACTCCTTCTTAATTTGCCGAAGACAACCCTTTTCGGTGGCTAATGAGATGTTTTGAGCCTCGCCTAAACCACCGAAAGCTACAACTTGTGAAATTTTTATCCAAATAAAAAACAGAGGCTTTCAAACTTGTCAGTGATATTCATATCCTTCATTACATGAGTTAAATTCTTCATACTATCAAAATAAATTATTTTGGGAGATAACACTGTCACCTGGTCGTGCTCTGAAAACTGAAAATGACTGTAACTGCATACTTTAACCTATAACTGGACTGCACTTGAAAGTGAAACTAAACTAAAAACTGCTGAAATAAATGCTCTCCATATCGAGCTTATTCATGCCTACCTATCCTACTTAATTGAGCACCAATGCCCAATAAAGTAAACTCTGACCTCCAATGAATCCAATCAAGTAGTTTATCCAATAATTCTGTTTCTTCTTCATGCTTTATTAAAATTAGAAAATAGGAACATAATGGGAAAAGGTTATGATGAAAAAAAATATCTTTACTGCAAACACATAACCAACTTCCCCATCCAAAAAATCTATCCATGTATTCTGTTATTGGATCATAAAAATCATGACAACCTTCAACATACTCGATCACCTGTCTGTCATCAGAAGGTTATCTAGAAAGTAACTCCTCCAACATACTGTCAAACTGATCTTCAAAAGAATATTGAGAAGAAAGCTCATGACTGTTTTCAAATGAAATATCCTCAATTTCATTCAAAATTTCTGAATTTGCAACTTCATCCTTCCGAAGCACTTCAAGAGTAACATCGTTTTGTTCTTCAATATAATCAAGCAAATAAACCCTTTCTTCTTGAGGTGAAATTGATGCATGTGAAATATTTAAAGGAAGCATTTATTTGATAACCCTCACCTCTTCCTTTGTGATCCAATGCCTCATTGCAAACTACTAATTTGTTCATAAGCTGAGACTGAGTACATGATTATTCATCCTCATCGTCTTCTATTTCAAAGAATTTCATAAAATGTACCATATCCCCAATTTTCTATTTATGTTTATGGAAAGGTTCATGAATACAAGAAGAAGTCATCAAGTAACAAACCAAAAGGAAATCATAACCTTTTTACACTTCTTTAAAGATATTCCATAGAGTGTTACAAATGTAATAACCATGAACATATGGAAAGAGATTGTAAACTGATGAATCCTACATGAAATATTGTTGCAATTAAGTCTCAATACCCAAAACAAAAGAAGTATTGGAGGGAAAGGGAAGAAAAGAAAAGTTCCATGATTTCCCTATGTGCAACAGAGAAACAAAACCAATGACACTTGGAAAGTGGGTGTTCAAAACAAATGAAAGGCTACCCAAACAAGTTCATAAAACTAAAAGATAATAAGGGTAAATTCACATTTGGAGACAACATGTCTTCCAAGATAATTGGCAAAGGAAAAACTGTTGTCAATAACAATATCAAAGTAGAAAACGTATTACTAGTAGAAAACCTTAAGCCTAATCTCCTCAATGTAATTCAAACATATGATCATAAGCACATCTGTATTTTTGGCTTAGAGAAATGTGAAATCAAGAAAAATGACTCAGGAAGAGTTGTTGGCATTGCTATAAGAAATTCAAACAATGTATACATCCTAGAAAATGAAAATCAATGTTACTTAAGTATGGTTGATGAAAGTTGGTTATGTCACAGAAGGTTGGGACATTTAAATTTTGACAATCTTGTCAAAATAAGTAAGAAGGGAGCTGTAAGAGACTTTCCTAAAATTGTAAAACCTCTAAACTCAGTTTGTAAACATTGTCAACATGGGAAGCAAACTAGAGCCAGTTTTAAAACAAAAGAGCATATGACCTCACATCCTCTAGAAATAGTGCACATTTATCCATGTGGACCAACAAGAACTAAATTCTTGCAAGAAGAATATTATTTCATGTTACTCATTGATGATTATACAAGGATGACTTCGGTGACATTTCTCAAAGAAAAATCAGAAGCCTTTGAGAAGTTCAAAATCTTCAAGGCAATGGTTGAAAATGAGACATATATGAAAATCAAATGCCTTAGATCAGACAGTGGGAGAGAGTTTACTTCAAATGAGTTCAATGAGTTTTGTGAGATACATGGGATTAAGAGACAATTTCCAGCTACAAAGACTCCTTAGTAGAACGGTGTTGTTGAAAGGAAAAACATAATAGTCCAAGAAGATGCCAAAACAATGCTTAATGAAGCAAAGTTGTTAGATGCATATTGGAAAGAAGTGGTATACACAACTGTCTATATACTTAATAGAGGAAAAATTAGAGTGAATAAGGATAAGGATCCTTATGAACTATGGTATGGAAGACCAACCTCAGTCAAATATTCCAAAGTATTTGGCAGTAATTGTTACATTAAAAGGAACGAAGATGATCTTGGTAAGTTTGAATCTAGGATTGATGAAGGAATATTTATAGGATAATAATCCACCAAGAAGGCGTATAGATGTTACAATAAAATGTTACACAAGATTGTATAAAGTGCATATGTAAGAATATATTATATAAAACAAAGAAGAGTAAGAAGTCATGACAATGTTGAAAATAAAAATGATGAAGAAAATGAATACTTGAAAAAGGAGGAAAGTACGCATGATGAAGAAGAAGTAATAGAGAAGGAAGATACATAGGAAGGTGAAGAAGACTCCCCAATCACTGATACAAAAAATCCATCTAGAATAACACAAAAGAATCATCCAGAGACACAGATCATTGGTGATAAAAATGCTGGAGTCAGTACATGGAGAAAACTACCATTTATTGAACAAGCCCCAATATCAATAGTGGAACCTAAGGATTTTACAGAGGGAAGCAAAAGTAATGAATGGGTCAAATCCATGAATGAAGAATTATATCAGATTGAGAAAAACAAAACTTGGGAACTTGTCCCAAGACCCAAAGATAAGAATGTTATAGGGACCAAATGGGCTTTCAAGAACAAATCCAATCATGATGGTCAAGTGATAAGGAGCAAGGAAAGATTAGCATGTAAAGGGTATGCTCAGGTAGAAGGGATTGATTTTGAAGAAACTTATGCCCCTGTGGCAAGAATTGAAGCAATCAGATTGTTTCTAGCACTCTCATGCCATACAAAATTTAAAATGTATAAAATGGACGTCAAATATGCATTTTTGAATGAAAAAATAGAACAAGAGGTTTTATTTAACAACCTAAAGGTTTTCTATTATCGAAAAATAGAGACTATGTTTGCAAACTGAAAAAGGAACTCTATGGTCTCAAACAAGCTCCAAGGGCCTAGTTTTCAAGGCTGGACAACTATTTAACGCAACAAGGATTGAAGAGAGGATCCACTGAATGTAATCTCTACTTAAAAATCGAAGATGAAAATATGATCATTGTTGTTTTTTATGTAGGTGACATTGTATTTTGAATCAATTTAAAAATACTGAGTGCAAACTTTGCTTCTGAAACGAAGAAGGAATTTGAAATGTCAATGTTGGCTGAGCTAACATTCTTCTTGGGGCTACTAATTTACCAAACATACAGAGGAATCTTTATCTCTCAAATTAAGTACATCAAAGACATGCTTAAAATATTTAAGATGGAAGACTCCAAACCTGTTAGTACTCATATGATCACAGGTTGTAAATTAAGTAAGGACGATGAGTCTCTGGAAGTGGATCATACCATGTATAGATCCATGATAGGAAACCTACTATATGTGACATCTACAAGACCAAATGCGATGCAAGTTGTAGGTTTGGTTGCTAGGTTCCAGGCAAGCCCTAAAGAAACGCATGTAATAGCAGTAAACATAATTTTCAAATATTTGAAAGGTACTATGGAGTATGGGTTATGGTACCCAAAAAGTTAAGACTTCATCTTAAAAGAATTTACTGGTGCAGATTGGGAAGGAAGAGTTGATGATCGAAAAAGTACCAATGGAGCAGCATTCTTCCTAGGAAATTGTCTGGTTTCATGGTTAAGTAGATAACAATATTCCATTTCACTCTCCACAGCAAAGGTCGAATATATTGTTGTTGTGTCATGTTGCACCCAGGTCATTTGGATGAAGCAAACACTAGAAGACTTACTTGTGAAGTATGAGCACCCAATAATAATAAATTGTGATAATACCAGTGCCATAAATATTTAAAAAAACCTGATCATGCACTCCAAGAAAAAACACATACCAATAAAGTATCACTTCCTAAGAGAAGAAGTATCCTAGAAGGTTGTCAAACAAGAGTATGTTGACACAAAAGAACAGATTGTTGATATATTTGTCTCTAACAATTGTATTATCCAAGTCTAACTACTGCATACTGGTGTGATTACGTTGATATAAATAAAACCTTTTGCTGTCACGTTTATCATTAAGTTCATGTAATGCCAATTTAATTGCTACAAAGGTAGAAGCAAAGAGTTCTATGAATTTGTGGTTTGATAAATTGTTTACATTGTCATTTACAACTACTATTTTCATTATCAAAGTGATACTGCACTTAGACACACTCACACTCTTCTTATTAATGACCCATATCTACTTCATACTTTATTGTTGGATAGTAAATGCAATGTTTAAATCTTGTTAAACTTTCCAATACTACTATAAATACTTCGTACATGACTGAGACCTGTTGTATACACATAAAAAATAGATATTAACACATAATTTCTGCTGTGTATTGTTTATGATTTCAATGCTAATGGATACAAGCAACTTGTCTTCATACTGATATATTAATGTGTTAAAACATGGTCCTTCCCATAATACTTGAGTAGAGGACTCAAAAACTGCTATACTGTTGCTATATACTTACTGTTGTTCATTATTTTCACATGACCAATGCTTCTATAAAATATTGAGTGTGATGTGATGATTGAATATGTACATGTTGTACTTGGATCATTGTTGCCATAAATATCTACTTCGCTAGTCAATGCTTGTTGCTTTTGTTGTTGCACTAATGTGTTTTGGGAAGTGATAAATGTTTTTACTTGAATAATACTCTCACACGTATCTTGTTGTTTACATATTGGAATAAGGATAACCTTTGGGTGGATATACTGCTGCAATAATAACTATACAAAACATACAACTCCTTTACTCATTCTCTAGACTCCATTAGGAACTGATCACTAACAACCTTGAAAGAGAATACTTTGGTGTTTAGTGTCTTTACATAGTCGAAATATGGCTCTTCCCTAAGAGGATTAGGATTTCGAAGCTGTTGGGAGAAGTTAACTAGGGTGACAGTGGTCACTTCATCCTCACATGCTTATCAGTGGCTTGGACTACCATTTCAATTGGTAACAAGGAGAATAGAATAAGGCGTGTTGTTTTTAATTTAGAGGTTATAAGTTATAAACCACTTCTGGATTCACCGAGTCTTCCTCCAAGGTTCTCTAGAAATGTTGCACCCCCATACTTCACAACCATACAAGATAACAGTGATGACAAGAGTTTCAAAGAGGAACTTCTTTTTATCCCACATGACCAGATTAGCTAATTTAAGCTTATTTTCAAGAATAGAATAAACTTTTCACCATCCATTAATGGTTTTCTCAATGCTATAGTTCCAATGGAGCTTGTGATGAATATTAATCCTAAATTTCTCTTACCCTCCATTTTTTTATAACACAACAACTTCTCCTTAATCTTCGGTGAGCTAGTTACTACTGATAGAGTCTTCTCATCTTCCAAGTTAAGATTAATGTGAGATTCTTGGAAGAAGAGTTCATGTCTGATTTTTATAAAAAAAAAAAGGTCAAGTTGAATATTGGTCAATTGGTAATTCATTGGAAATGTTTAATCACTTTAAATTAATTTAATATTTTTTTTTTGTTTTTTAGTCATCATTAACAAACATATATTTAAAACTTTTAATTATACTAATAAAAATATACTTATCACTTTAAATTAAATTTTAAAATTATTAAATGTTTTTAACAACCATTATAAGAATTTAAATTCATTAGATTATTAAAAAAATTTAACAACAATTATTTAAAATAATTAGTGGGACTTATTCTGCTCATTTTTTTAAAATGAGTACCATATTTTTAATAAAGAACTGAAAATAACTTTGAACCACCATGAAAAGAATTTGGGATCATTGATGCAAAAGAACTGAAAATGACTTTGAACCACCATGAAAATAATTTGGGATCATTAATGGAAAGAAAAGGGAGTTATTTTACTTTTCTTTTAATTCCCTTCATTCTTGTAAATTAGGTTAATAGGCTATGAAAATAAATATGAATTGATTTAAAATTTGTTTTATATTAAGTTTTATGGTATTTTTATTGAAGAAAATATAAATAAATAAAAAGCATGATTTTTAAGAAAATAATTAAAATAAATAATATTATATGATAGTAAAATATGGCTAGTTTTAAAATCATATTTTTTTTTTGAAGAAATGAACTTTCAAAAAATGTAAACATTTTAATTTAAAATTTTAATAATTTTTAATAATATATATTTTAAAATTTAAGTACATTGCTTACATTCACATTACATTTGAGTCTCATGATCAAAGTTAGTATGAGTGGACATTAATCATTATCAACGCAATAAATTTTTTAATATTATTTAATTTCAATATTTTAAATTATTATAAATAAAATAATAAAAATAAAATATATTTAAAAAAATTACTTTGAAAATTTATTTATAACAATAAAATTATAAAGTTTATAATTAAATAATAAAATTCAATAAATTCTTTATAACCTTTCTCATTCATATATATATTAAAAATATTTTTATAATTTTATATTTTAATTACTTTTAAAATTTATTTAAACAATAAAATTATAAAGTTTATAATTAAATAATAAAACTCAATAAATTCTTTATAACCTTTCTCCACTATATATATATATATATATATATATTAAAAATATTTTAATGTTTTTATATTTTAATTTCTCCACTATACATATGTGAATCTTAACATCATAGAACCCAATTGCCATCTTAGCTTGATTTGGGGCTGGTGGTCGTCTTGTCACGCTCGATACAAGTTATAATATACCTGGATCACAATCTTTTATCAGTTATAACATGAGGTAATATTAAAGTAACATATCTTCTTGACCTATGAGACTGCAACATCGCCCAATAATATTTATCCTCTGTATCATCTTGATATTGATATTGATATTTTTTTCTATGAAGCTTCCCACAAAAACAAGCAAAAGTCCTAACCTAAACTAAACAGAGGGAATCCACTGTTTCTTGAACAGTGGATCCAATGTTGAAGTTGTTTCTTGCATAAAACAAAATAGCACTCAAATAGAAAACACCATAGCTATCAATTATGGGAACAACATCACATGGTAAACAGTAACCCTGGGATTACCAAATCCAACGCCACCTAACAAATCTCAACTCTAGCGCAGACGACGACAAAAATCAAACATGGCGTAACATTTTTTATAATGAACAACAGAAACTGTGGGCCGATCTACCTTCTGCTATATCTAACAACTCCGATTACACTGCTCCCCGCCTCAGATTTATTAATTCACAGATGGCATGTATCCTTCTGATCCTGCACAGAGATGGCTGCAAGTGCAATGAAGCAGAAGCGGGGAAAACCTAATTCCCAGTCGAAGTCCATGGCGATGAGCCTATTAATTCGATTCTCTGAAAAAAAAGGCTGCAAAGACGAGCTGGAACCGTCAAGCTCACAGGTAGTTCATCCCATTATTCCAAACCAACTATCGAAGGCATGGCAGATAGCGAAACCCTACAGGCCATGCCTGGTTCTCAACTTGGAGACCATCAGGGAAGAAGCTGAGGTCGACGATCATCCCCCCAAGACCCCTTTACGCGAAACCCCAATAAGGACTCCTCTCTATTTTGTTAAGGGCAAGAAGGCCAAAGGTTTCCGCTTCCGACGCTACGCAAAACTGATATGGAGACTGCACTCTACCAAGCTTCGCTGCAAGTTCAAATATATTCTTCGATTTTTCAGTTGTATAGGTATCTGATGGGCTATTGCACGCCAAATGATGTACAGGACAGGCAAGATCTATCTGTAAACAAAATTCTGCAGGGGATGGCTGTGATTGTATTGATATGAATTCAGGTAGCTAGAATGGCTCAGTGTTGAACTCGGCCGGCCGGTTTGTCCGTGGCTTTAGTAAGTAAATGCCAGGCGCCAGGATCAATTTGTGTTGTATTTTTATGGTGTATATCCGCCATTAATGGCGAGCGTTCCGTGCTCAGACGTACTAGAGATTTTTGTTAAACTTACTATAATATAATATATGATTGGTTTTTTCGTTCATGTACAGTGCAATACCTAGCTCAACCCATATAACTAAAACCTGGAATGTATCCAATTATATACGTTATTTTTGATAATACATTCACATTGCCTATTCCATTGCAGAAAAAACATGAGCAGTTAAGCGCACAGTGCATTCGGCTGTTGATTCTGTCACATCGTGTAGGTGAAATAAGTTTGTCCAAATGTAGATATGCAATTAGACATTCCAGAAATTACATGATTCTAGCTTCCCAGCTTGCCATTTCAAAAATTTTATAAGAGAGAGAACTTTATCACTTTGTGTATGTTCCCAGCTTATATTTCTTGGATTTGCCCAGTTTCTCATTTCAAAATCTCTATGAGATAGAAATTTTTCATTTTGGTTATGTTCCCAGCTTATATTTCTTCGATTTTGCTTTTTTCTTTTTATGTTACGCTCTCATATCTCTTAGCCGTCCCCTCAGAGCTCCAGCTAAGAGCCAAAGTTCACTCTTTCTTAAATTTCTTCCCTTCAAAGCTTCCTTCCTCTTGAAATTCAAGCTAGGAAGAGCACTAATTCACTCTGCCCTATATTTCTTCCGCTATAAAGATTTTAGCACGCAGAGTGTCACTGTGAATCACTATAACTAAGTTAAGTTGCAAGACCCACAGGAAAGGATTATAACTGGAGTCTGGACCTATCACTCTGCTTCTCTCTTGCTGCATTCACTATAGTTCGTATCCACAGAAGAGCTAAAGTTCCTCACCTGAGACTTAACCATTGAAGTAGCTCATCCCATTTTCCTTACCTCACTTCACCTCGTTTCACAACCCAACCATGCTTACCATCATAGCTTGTACGGTTGTACCAACATTTTCAATGTGTTTTGCATTTTTCATTGATTTTTTAATTTTATTCACTTCTTCTCAGCTGCTTCTCTAGACAAGTATATTTTTCTTTCCATGTTTCTTAGCTTCTAGACAAGTCTACTTGTCTTTCCATCTTCTCCGGTGCTTCTCTAGACAAGTATATTTTTCTTTCCATGTTTCTTAGCTTCTAGAGAAGTCTACTTTTCTTTCAATCTTTGACAGCGTTTTAATATGTTTTTTTACTTTTGCCGGTGACAACTTTGCTCAAATATTCAGCGTGTATTTGGATATGTTTTCCAAAACACTCACTATTTTTTATTTATTTTTTATTCAATAGACAAAAAAACACACTATTTTTTATTGACTTTTAAATTTTATTCACTAGAAAAGTATTCATGTTTATTTGAACTTCTAAACTTTTCTTTCCATCTACGACAACGTTTTCATGTTATTTATTGATTTTTTTATTTTATTCACTAACTAATAGTAAGTATCCATTTTTTTTCTTCGAGTTGTTAGACTTTTCTCTCTCTTTGACAACGTTTTCATATACTATTGACCTTTGCTAGTAACAAATTTGCTTAAATATTCAGCTTAACTCTTTTAACTAAAATGTATTTTCATTAGGTTTTATTATAATTTTTTTTGAGAAACCACTCAATTTTAGTTTTTATATAACTTAATGATTACAATATATAACTTAAATTGAACGATAGTAGCATAAAGCATAATTTGGTGACTACATAGTAAGTTTACTAATATTAATTTTATATTTAAAAGTTTGAAATTTTAAAATTTACAATATATATTTTGTTTTATATTTTAGTTATAAATTTCAAATATTAGATCGGTTTTTATTTAGGTTTCTTTTATAATATAAAGTTTAATAACTAGTTATAATATTATATTTTAGTTAAAGTAATAAGTTTTGGAATATATCATTAGAACTTAGTTTAATTGTTTTATAATTTATTTTTGACATTTTAATTATTTAATATTTTTAGAATTAATTTTATAAAAATATTATTAGATTTAGATGTTTTAAGATTTATATTTTTAGTTGCTTTTAATGACAAAGAATGTTACTTGCAAATAAGGTAGGAATTTGGAAAAAAAACTCCTATTTTGGAGGCTATATGTATTAATGTTTAACTTGTATTTGGTGGGAAAAATGCCAAACCATTTAATATTTGTATTCAGTACTAGAATTGGAATTTAAGGAGCATTTTTTAAATCTATAAGCAACCTAGTGGAGTATTTTTTTAGTACTAGATTTTTTAGTTACCTATTTTTTTCGCATCTAATTGTATTATTCTTACTCCAATTATGCTACTATGAATTGAATTGATAATTATAAACATGTGTACATACCATGTGTGATAACTACAATTTAATATTATAATATGACTTAACTTGATTTGACAATTCTAAATATTTATAAATCATACTTGACAATTACAATTAATTATTGTAATACAACTTAAATTGATTTGATAATTATCCGCGAGATGTAGAACACTTGGTGGCGGGGCATGGTTAAGACGCCCCCTAAGCTGAAAGGTCGCCGGTTTTAATCTTGTCGGATACCAAAAATCCAACCATGTTAAGGGTTGGTGCGGTCTAGGCTCGGTGCGATCCCTGTCAGGGGGGTTCCACCACTTTGCTAACAAAAAAAAAATTGATTTGACAATTCTAAATATGTATACATCATACTTGATAATTACAAGTAATTATTTTGATAAAACTTAAGTTGATTTCACAATTCTAAATATATTACATTACACTACAACTTAAATTGATTTGACAAGTCTACATATGTGTACACCACACAACTTAAATTGATTTGACAATTCTAAATATGTGGACATCTTATTTGACAACCACACTTAATTATTGCAGTACAACTTAAGTTGAATTGACAATTTAAGTATGTGTACATCATATTTGACAACTACATCACAAATATTTTACATTATTTTCTTTTTTTAAGTAAAATGAAGTATCTTCCAATCTCTAAACATATTTCCACTGTTTTGAACATGTATTGTGCATCATAAAGTGCATATTTGTAAAGTGCTTGTTCTTCCTCGTATGCTTTCACTATTATTGATATTTTAACAATATGGTTGGATCCAAATTTGTGGTTCTTCTTCAATAGGAATGATGATTGTCATCTAAATCTTCATTGTAAATGTGTGTGAATCTATCTTTTTTCTCTTAATTCGAGTCCAAAAACCTTAGGATACAATTTATAATGTATGTGTAGATTTCTGAGGAGACTTCTTGGACTTCTCTAGTTTTTATTTTACAACTTATCTATCCATTTATTTTTTGTATCTCTCTCTTTTTTCTCTTTCATATTACAATTGTCTTTTTCTTCTTGGACCTTATTTTGTCTTTGTTTTTTTTCTTCTAATAGCTACTTTTCATTTTCTCTTTCATCAAAGCTTCCAATCAAATTTTGGGTGGTTCTCTTTTCCTTCAACACCGTAATTTGATATTTAATCTTTTTCCCTACCCTTTCCTATTGTATTATCCCTCTTTCAACAAAGGTAAGAGGTGTTTTTCCACTATTTAATATTTTTTACCCCTCCTCCTTATTAGCCTCCTCTTCATTTTTGTGGTTTTTTTATCTATTACAAAACCATTATTGTCTACCTTCCATCTAGTTCAATGCCTAGTAAAAACTATGATATCCAAAATATTTATTGGGGTCTTATCCTCCCCAAAACTGATAGGCATTATCCAATTTTTTTCCTATCCTTTTACTATTTCTTATGTTTTTTTTGTGATTATCCAATACAAAATCCTAATTTGTATCTTTTCCACTATTTAATTATAAATCAAATAAAACTCTCAACCCTCTGCTCCAACATCCATGTCCTCAACCCTCAACACTCTTGATCACCTTCTATTCTCTACATTATATTTCCTCTAAGTTTATGTCTAAAGTCTTGTATAATTTGTGTCTTTAGTAAAATTTTGGTATGTCTTCTTACACTCAAGCATTCATTTCCATCTTATACTCACACAATCTGTCCTTATGATAAAGTGCTCACTTAATGCTTAAAAAATAACAATCTACTATTATTTCCAATACAAGTTATTCCATGTTAAAATTGATCAAAAAAGTAACCACATGTCCATTTATCTACATAACTACCATTAATTTAGTATTTTCTCATTAAAAAAAAATACAATCACATACCAATTATATAAAAAAACACAAATTTACAATGAAAAAAATGAAAATCCACTTAAAATCATTTTGTTCATTATAATAAAACACCCACTATAAATCATGAGGATACGTCTATTGTGTCAACTTAAACCTATGTCACTATCCATAAGTGCATCTTAACATAGTATACTTTTGTCTATTTCTTTTATTAATATATAAAATGATATTGTGTGTTTTATGTTGAAGGTTACTAAAATCTATAAGATGGATTTTTAAACATTTAAAAGTTCTAAAAAAATCCTTTAAAAAAATATATCAAATATTATGTTGAGTCAAATCATAAACCATACTAAATCCTTTAAATCTTTGTTTCCTCTCCTTTCCTTTATTCCCTATATCCACTTTAATTCATCGTTTTTCATTTTTTTTTAAAGAATATAAGTATTTGGACTTTATCCTTCTATCACTCATCACAAACTTCAAGATCACTCAATCCTCCACCCTCCTTTAATTTTTGTTTCCATTATTTTCATTTATTTACCTTTATTATGACCTGTTCACTATTTTACCTATGGGAAAAGCTTTAAGTAGAGGCATTCCCACTTCATTATTGCATCCGCTTTGCTCATACCTCTTCTTTAGACTATCATTGTTGATAAGTATATAGACTATCATTGTTGATAAGTATAGTGGGTACTATAAACTTAGCCTTTACATAACTATGCCTTTGTGCCAAACTTCCTTTTTTCATAGGGTTCGAAGGAAGAGGAACAAACATTTATATGTCCACCTTTCTCATGCATTTTCCTTAACCTATCTCTATCACATTAAAACCTTTTCCTATGCCTCAAAACTCCTTGTTTGAAACCCTTCCCCACTAAATTTCCGAGATTAAGGCAAGAGGGAAGAACCATGTGCAACATATACCACTTTTAACTCTATGTTTGTTGGAAAAACTCCTTCTTTGAAACCTTTCCTCTCATAACTTGACTATATACTAGGTCAAGAGGAAATAACAATGTGTCACCATGTGAAAAATGAACCATTTTGAGATGGAAAATATTAGTGCACATACACATCAATTGCATGACAAATTTGGTTTGGAACACACATAAACTACACGATGAATTAGCATGGGCACACACATAGTTTACATGATAATTTGGCATAGGTCGAAGGATGAACCATTTGTGACTCCACATTTGTCTCAAAGCTCCTCCTTCGACACCTTGCCACATTCACTTGACTTTAGACTAGGTCACTAGGGAATAACAATGTGTTTTGATTTGCAACACATACCATTTTGAGGTGAAAGTATCATTGGGTACACACAAGAATTGAATGGTAACTTGGGGTGCACATACACGTGAACTACATGATGACTTGAGATGGTAAAACACATGAACTATGTGATGATTTGACATATACACAAGGGTGGACATTTTAAGTTTACATTTGAATGAAACCTCCTTTGAAAACTCACCTCACTAAATTGCCTCTAGACTATGTCAATAAAGAATATTATTGTATTTCCATGTGCAAGCGAATAGCGATGTGGTACCATGTGCAACATGGATGTAATGTCCCAATAAAATAATTTTTGCAAATTAATAAATATTTGTCCTATGTAGTTAATAATGTCTTGGGGAAAATTAAAAATTAAATGGGGAACTCCAAAGACCCAAGCTTACTATTGAATTCAAAATATACATTTAAAGAGGTCAATATATTTGCAAGTATTCCAAATGAAGTTGAAAAGGGTCCCACATGCCTTGTAGGATGCATAGGTGGAGGAAGGGACCATATAGACTAAGATTATGTTGTGCCACATCATGAAATTGAATTGGAGGGAGAAGGTAGCACACTCGGTAGGTGAAGAGGACTTAGAACACACGTGAAGACTCCTATGACAAGTTATGACATATATGGATAAAGTTCTATGACATTTTAAGAAGTATAAGAGCTAAATTTAGATAGTTATGACAACTATGACAAGATTCTATGACATTGTAAGAGCTAAATTTAGCCACAAGGGAGTTACTAGAAGGACACCTCACCTAGAGAACTCAAATTACATGAGGATAGAAGGTACAAGTGCATTGGAAGTTTATTATTAACTCCTAATCACAATTAACTAGCAATTAATGACAATTAGTGAAGGAGTTCCTACTTTTGGAGGGAAATAGTCAAATGAAGGTATTAAAAGGATGGGATCTAAAAATTGGGAAGATTTTTGGATCATTTTTCACTTTCCTTGTGAAATTGTTTGAGAGAATTGAGTTTCCATTTCTCAGTGGTTTGGAGGATTACCTTGCTAGTATTAATCGGTTTCGGTGATGAGGTGCGAACTAAGATTCCTCCCTAGATGGAGTTTGGAGGAGATATGAAATATTTTCAATTGAAATTCAAAGAGTGTTGTTTGCAGGTTTTTCCAAGTACAATTCAATCTTTTTATATTCTTTAGTTCAAAATTTTAGTTTCAGTGTGTTGCCAGTGGTGTTTCCAGTGTGTTTGGAGGAGACCGCTTCACCTAGTTTTTGGATTACAATGTGGTGGCTTCTATGATCAAAATATATCAAAATTATATTTGTGTAGTAGTTATTTTTGCAGGCCCAAGACACTGGTTTGAATTCCTATGTCCAAAGCCATAAGTTTCCATTGTTAAACTTGCAAGATTGGAGCCTTTCTAGCTCCACTTTCTATTGTAAACTATATTGGTGCCCACATTTCTATTTTTCTAATTTTATAAATATTTGAATCTATTATTAGAAGAAATAAAACCATATTTTTTTATATGTGTAATCTCTGGTTTAAACCCCATGATGCGCATTTCAGTGCTAATGAATAAACTGCTAATTTCCTGGTTATTTTGCTCCATCTTTTTGGGGTATCTTGAGCAAGTTTCATTGTGTATGTTGAGTTTATTCTATCATGGTAATTTCATCTCGACATAAGAATTTAATAAATAATATTTTACAGATCTATGACCCTTGTTTTGAAACTATTATGTCTTCCTATCATTTATTGTGAAGGAACAACACTCTTCTAGGGTTTGGCTCTAAGTTTCAATGACAATCATGTGCTAGTTTTCATTTGAAGTTGCAACAATATTGTTTGTGGTTATGAAAGATGATTAAAAATTATATTATGTTATATATATGGACATATGTGAACTTTCAAGTTAGTTTTTATATTCTCCCACATTTATACATGTTGTCACCACTATTTTGATCACAAGTTTCAAGAGAAAGCACTACCATTTTGATGTATGTTTTAAAGGGAATTAAATAAGTTTTAGATATGATATTTTGCATCATATTGGTTATCATTTGAATCTTTAACCCGTGAAAAATATCAATTCAAAACATAGAGAATTTCGTATGATTTTCAGGAGGGAAACAGACTCCCAATGTCTGTGGGACTCAACATTGAAATTGGGATGATTTTATTTGCTTTAATATCTATCCATAAAAGCAAGTCAAATGGGTCTTCTGGGTATTTTTGTGAGTCAAATAGGTGTATTAAGGTGTGATAATACCTATTGTTCCCATATGAAGAATATTTGAAAATTTTTTGTTGGTTTTGTATCTTTTTGAAAACCCCATTGTCCTAGTTTGGAAGTTGTTCCTAAAATTGCCAAGACTTTCAAAAAGGGAACATTACAACGGAACATTTTATGATGGAAAATATCAATGAATTTTATGATGGAAGAACCATGTGCAACATATACCACTTTTAACTCTATGTTTGTTGGAAAATCTCCTTCTTTGAAACCTTTCCTCTCATAACTTGACTATATACTAGGTCAAGAGGAAATAACAATGTGTCACCATGTGAAAAATGAACCATTTTGAGATGGAAAATATCAGTGCACATACACATCAATTGCATGACAAATTTGGTTTGGAACACACATAAACTGCACGATGAATTAGCATGGGCTCACACATAGTTTACAAGATAATTTGGCATAGGTCGAAGGATGAACCATTTGTGACTCCACATTTGTCTCAAAGCTCCTCCTTTGACACCTTGCCACATTCACTTGACTTTAGACTAGGTCACTAGGGAAGAACAATGTGTTTTGATTTGCAACACATACCATTTTGAGGTGAAAGTATCATTGGGTACACACATGAATTGAATGGTGACTTGGGGTGCACATACACGTGAACTACATGATGACTTGAGATGGGAAAACGCATGAACTATGTGATGATTTGACATATACACAAGGGTGGACATTTTAAGTTTACATTTGAATGAAACCTCCTTTGAAAACTCACCTCACTAAATTGCCT
The DNA here is from genome assembly GCA_001517045.1 of Pseudotsuga menziesii. Lineage (NCBI taxonomy): Eukaryota > Viridiplantae > Streptophyta > Pinopsida > Pinales > Pinaceae > Pseudotsuga > Pseudotsuga menziesii. The sequence goes on from LPNX010531216.1 coordinate 148,491, forward strand.
CTAGACTATGTCAATAAAGAATATTCTTGTATTTCCATGTGCAAGCGAATAGCGATGTGTTACCATGTGCAACATGGATGTAATGTCCCAATAAAATAATTTTTTCAAATTAATAAATATTTGTCCTATGTAGTTAATAATGTCTTGGGGAAAATGAAAAATTAAATGGGGAACTCCAAAGACCCAAGCTTAGTATTGAATTCAAAATATACATTTAAAGAGGTCAATATATTTGCAAATATTCCAAATGAAGTGGAAAAGGGTCCCACATGCCTTGTAGGATGCATAGGTGGAGGAAGGGACCACATAGACTAAGATTCTGTTGTGCCACATCATGAACTTGAAATGGAGGGACAAGGTAGTGCACTCCTTAGGTGAAGAGGACTTATAACACACGTGAAGACTCCTATGACAAGTTATGACAAATATGGATAGATTCTATGACATTTTAAGAAGTATAAGAACTAAATTTAGATAGTTATGACAACTATGACAAGATTCTATGACATTCTAAGAGCTAAATTTAGCCACAAGGGAGTTACTAGAAGGACTTCTCACCTAGAGAACTTGAATTGCATGAGGATAGAAGGTACACGTGCATTGGAAGTTTATTATTAACTCCTAATCACAATTAATTAGCAATTAATGACAATTAATGAAGGAGTTCATACTTTTGGAGGGAAATAGTCAAATGAAGGCATTAAGAGGATGGGATCTAAAAATTGGGAAGATTTTTGGATCATTTTTCACTTTCCTTGTGAAAGTGTTTGAGAGAATTGAGTTTCCATTTCTTGGTGGTTTGGAGGATTACCCTGCTAGTATGAATTGGTTTCAGTGATGAGGTGCAAACCAAGATTCCTCCCTATATGGAGTTTGGAGGAGATATGAAAGATTTTCAATTGAAATTAAAAGGGTGTTGTTTGCAGGTTTTTCCAAGTACAATTCAATCTTGTTATATTCTTTAGTTCAAAATTTTAGTTTCAGTGTGTTGCTAGTGGTGTTTCCAATGTGTTTGGAGGAGACCACTTCACCTAGTTTTTGGATTACAATGTGGTGCCTTATATGAACAAAATATATCAAAATTATATTTATGTAGTAGTTATTTTTGCAGGCCCAATACACTGGTTCGAATTCCTATGTCCAAATCCATAAGTTTCCATTGTTAAACTTGCAAGATTGGAGCCTTTCTTGCTCCACTTTCTATTGTAAACTATATTGGTGCCCACATTTCTATTTCTCTAATTTTATAAATATTTGATATATTATTAGAAGAAATAAAACCATATTTTTTTTATATGTGTAACCTCTGGTTTAAACCCCATGATGCGCATTTCATTGTTAATGACTAAACTGCTAATTTCCTAGTTATTTTGCTCCATGTTTTTGGGGTATCTTGAGCAAGTTTCATTGTGTATGTTGAGTTTATTATATCATGGTAATTTGATCTCGACATAAGAAGTTAATAAATAATATTTTTCAGATCTATGACCCTTGTTTTGAAACTATTATGTTTTCCTATCATTTATTGTGAAGGAACAACACTTTTCTAGGGTTTGGCTCTAAGTTTCAATGTCAATCATGTGCTAGTTTTCATTTGAAGCTGCAACAATATTGTTTGTGGTTATGAAAGATTATTAAATATTATATTATGTTATATATATGGACATATGTGAATTTTCAATTTAGTTTTTATATTCTCCCACATTTACACATGTTGTCACCACTATTTTGATCACTAGTTTCAAGAGAAAACACTACCATTTTGATGTATGTTTTAAAGGGAATTAAATAAGTTTTAGATATGATATTTTGAATCATATTGGTTATCATTTGACTCTTTAACCCATGAAAAATATCAATTCAAAATATAGATAATTTCGTATGATTTTCGAGAGGGAAACAGACTCCCAATGTCTGTGGGACTCAACATTGAAATTGGGATGATTTTCTTTGCTTTAATATCTATCCATAAAAGCAAGTCAAATGAGTCTTATGAGTTTTTTTGTGAGTCAAATAGGTGTGTTAAGGTGTGATAATACCTATTGTTCCCATATGGAGAATATTTGAATTTTTTTTGTTGGTTTTGTATCTATTTGGAAACCCCTTGTCCTAGTTTGGAAGTTGTTCCTAAAATTTCCAAGACTTTCAAAAAGGGAACATTACAATGGAACATTTTATGATGGAAAATATCAATGAGCAAATCACATGATTAATTGGTCTGGAAACACATGAAATAAATTATTAATTCTCATAGTGTCATTTCCCCATTTGGATAGCACCATGGAGCAACCAGTAACCCATTCAATTCCCATGGGTCATAGTGGAAAAATTAATTAATTAATAAGGAGTTAATTTATGGCCAGTTTACTTATGTAGTTATAATTAATTAAATGACCATGAACCACAATTTTTCTATATTAAATATTTCTAATAAATGTTTATAAGTTGTCAATAGCTTAGGTGCTTCAAGAGGGTACATAGGAAGATATAAGGCACGTGTGTTTTCATCCTATGGAAATATCTAGAAAGAGAGTAGGAAAAAGAAAAAACAACAAGGAAAAGCAGGAAAAGAAACGCAAAGAAAAAAGTCAAAAGTTTCCTAAATTTTGCACTTAAGAAAAAATGTTAAAAGAAGGAAAGAAGTCAAAGGATTTAGGAAAGATTCAAAGGATAATTTTAGGCGATGATGTCACATTCATGGAGGCAAGTGGGTCCATATTAAAATGAAACTTTCCAAAGAAACCACCACTCTTCACAAATTAAAATTTCAGAAAAGGAAGGCCCTAGAATGAAGCCAAAAAATCTAGCAAGGGTTAATAAATGGAGTATGAGAGCCTCAATAAAGAATATTTTAGTCATTTGAGCATTCACCTTGATATATATATTCATATTAGAGTCTTGGGTGGTGTGCACCTTTCTAGCATTAGGTAATGTACCCCTTTGCATCCATTGATCCAATCGAAGATTGAGAGATCCTTTTGTTGGAGCTTGAGGAAGAGGATATATAGTCCTTTTCATGGAGTAAAATGCAGGAATTAAAATGTATTTTCAAGTTTGAATAGGATCTATTATGTGATTTGGTTCATATCTCCAGCCAGGAGCTAGAATCCTCTTGCTGCAACATATATAGTTCATTCAATTTTGGCCAATGAAGAGAAAAATTGAAGGTTTGCACCCCTGTGCTCTGTAGAAGCTGCTCATATGTCTACAATATGATGTAAAATGAGGTACACCTACTATATTCACTAATCCAATAACATAGAATTGTTTTCATACTCTCACTCATATTATTCATGTTCCTACGCATGTAATTCTAGTGGAGAATTGATAATCTGAGAGTTTTGCATTGGTTAATTGTAGAATGTCTCCCAAAAAAATTGATTGGAGTATGTTTATTTTCAATGGAATATAATTGGACTTTTATTTAAGATTTCTATTATAATTAAAGTGCATTGAATGCTATTTGGAATTCCTTATTTATCATACATGCACTATAGTAGAGAATTTGGGCAATTTCTCTATTTCATTGTAATTATTTGCTTCAAATGCTTCTAATTTATCAAATGAAGATACATATATATTAATAAGGATCATATTAAAGAATATAAAATTATATTTCATAATTTATGAAGCTTCTACCATCATTTGAACTGGTTTGTAAATTGCATCTTTCCCTAGTCAAAGTCTTCTTCTTGGACCTAGTCTATTTTCCCTTTTATTAAAAATGCGTTTATCGAATCTATGTATTCATTATTAGGCTTGGAATTGTAAAATAAATATACCTATGGTATAGACACATCAAATGCATCACCACAATCCATTGGGTTTCCAAATAAGTCATGGGGCCATTGCCTTGAATCCTTTGGTTTTGCCAAAGGACCTTACCCAGGTGTGTTGTAATAAAAAAATGTGCCACTGTCAAATGTATGGAATCAAATCCATTATTATTTATGTTTAGTAAAACTATAGGTCCATGATACTGTCCATTTTGAATTTATTAGAGCCTTGGTTTGTTTGGGAGGGATTTTAGAGAAGTTTCTAGGTGTTTCCAATTGGTAAAAAACAAGTCTTATTTATGCTTGTTTTGAGCTAGTGTTCCTGAATCTCCATTTAGGTACATTAAAATGGTATCAGAGCTTGGTCCTCTACATTTATGATTAGCAAGACCCAGCTCCATAAACATAAGTTGAATAATGATTGCAGATCACATCTTCAAATTTGCAAAATGAGGCTTGTGCCAGTAGGAATTAAAGAAGAATTTGAGATTGTTGAAGAAGAAGAGGTTATTTATGTTGATTAAGGTTTGTAGGTGACAATAGATGAGGATGGTCACCTTAGTAACCAAGTGTACATTGAATATAGAAGGGTTGAACCACCAATTTTGAAGTTGTTAATGGAAGAGTAGTCATGGAGGAAAGACACTAGAAGTTGATCCTTAAAAGTAACTCTAAAGATATCAAGCATTAAGCAAACAGATCCATGAATTCTTGTCTTTTCAATAGTTTTGTGAATTCGATATTAGAATACTATCAAGCACTACTACATTTTGACCAAAAATCCGACGGCCGTCATGTCGGATTTTCGACACTTCCCTTTCGCATGTACGACACTTTGGTTTTTTTGAAGCGTCGGAAACGTGGCGTCGATTAAGCGACACTTAAGCAACCATCGCTTAAGCGACACTTAATTAACCGTTGCTTGAATTTAAATCGTCGATTATCCGACACTTATTAAGCGACAATGACAGAAATTTTTAAAAACTTTTAGACCCACAGGCGTCGCTTAAGCGACATCTATCAACTAAAGGCGTCGGATATGCGACACCTACAACCGTCGGATATGCGACGTGTATTAAACTAAACGTCGGAAAAGCGACATCTATCAACTAAAGACGTCGGATATGCGACACCTACAACCGTCGGATATGCGACGTGTATTAAACTAAACGTCGGAAAAGCGACAGACGAAACCGTCGCTTAAGCGACGCTTGTGGAAATTTTTTTTTAAAAAAATAAATTTTTTTTGCTAGTTCTTATATATATATTTTAAAAACCAAAGTTATTTTAAAAACCAAAGTTATCAAATGCTGTCATCACATAAAACCTCATGGTGCACTAATAAAATAATACACTATACTTTAATTCGTATTTCCAAAGTTACACCAACCATAATATCCATTGTCATCACATGACACCTCATTACCAAGATCATATCATTATGGGGTAAAATGAATACCCCTGAAAATAATACCAAAAAAATAAATAACCAACAGCATATCATTATAGCAATTGAAATGACAGAATATTATTATGGCAGTTGAAATGAATAAAAATTTATTGAGAATATGAGGTGTTTACCTAAAGAGCCTTCTATTTCTAACTCCATCTCTATATTTTAACTTGTGAATTAAATCTCTGAACACTATCAAAACCATTGAGAATACGAGGTGTCTACCTAAATAGCCTTCCATGTCTCGCTCCAACACAACTATCAATAATAAGTTAATAACAGAATAATAAACTTATTTTAACCCATCTTTCCATGGTCCCACTGACCTTGACTACCCATCACCATCACATGACATCTCAGTATTACTTCCAGCCATGTTAAATATAATTGCATAGCATGCTGAAGACGCATAGCGGTCTAATAACATCAATTATGGATAATGCAAAAGCTAGGACCCCGATACCAAATACAAAGAATGGGATCATACCCATAAACCCATCAGAAGCCATAACTTAAGCTATGATATAGTTTAGGGGCCATATCCTTGACAAGATCTCTAAATAGTAAATACTACGAAGAATATAACACTAAACTAACCCATATTTTTAGGCTGTTGGGCATAAATGAATTGTGAACTGACATATGGACAATCATTACAGTTTAGAATTGTTGGTTAATGCAAGTAACTTGAATTTATCCTGCAGTCAGGCAACGGAATTTTACCATCTTTAGGTAAATGTTTCAAAATATTCGACTGTAACAAGGATTTAAATCATATTTTCAGACTTCTATTAAGATAAATATGAATTGATACAATTAAGGAATATTATACAACAACAAATCATGCACTCTTTGAAGAAAACCGCGCTCTACTAGACGACTTCACCTGCTTTAGATTATTTGAGCATTGCTTTAAAATGAATGGTGAAAGGCTAAAAGGATGAAGCACCTACTAATCGATAATCAGTAACATTAACGACTTCGAAATTTATAAATACAAGATCTAAAATTTTAGGCCCCCAGTCCTTCCATGCAAAAACTGTTTTCTGCTGGATAACTAAGATCAAAGAACTCTTTCCTTCCATGCAAAGGCTGTTTTCTGTTGGCTAATTGATATCAAAGCACTCTTTCTTGACATTTGGCATCTTTAACTAGTTATAAATAAGAATCTGTCCATAAATCAAGGGCCATACTGGACCTTTGACCCGAATTCATACAACTCTTTCATCCAAAGTACCAATTACAACAGGAATGGCCAATACACAATCAAGAGACTTTGACATCCTTCACAACACGACTGGCCAGTGAACAATAGAAGCAAGATCAAGGGGGATAAAATCTGGGACATACTGATAAGAATAGGTTGCAGGATAGAGGGATCAATGCTTACAATATAAATCAATGAATAAATAAATCATACAGGATCAGTGATTTCTTCCCACATAATTAGCTATCCATTCCCTTCAGAGAAGACAACACAAATTCACCATATAAATTTTTCAATGCCATCATGAAAGTAAGGATCAGTGGACCCATTATCACACCCTGCACATACAAATATGGACACATTAAAGTAAGGTCGGATCATAGTAGGGCCTTACGGACAGGCTGTCAAAGATTTTGCTTCAAAATTTAAATAAATTCAATTATAAAATATCATGATGAACAACTAAAAAATTAATCTACAAGCTACGTATTCATAAATATGACAACCAAATGTGAAGCAGAGGACAATGCTTTGAGCTTATTAAGTAACAATGTCACTTTCATAATCTATCTGATTTATCTAATTATATTTTGAGGAAAGAAACACATTGATAATTTAAGGTTCCACAATCTAACTTGGAAGATGAAGGAAAGGAATCTCTCTAACTGAAGCTGGTAATATATGCCAATCCTTCTGTAAAAAGATTTATAAATTGCATTTGTACAACTTTTAGTTAGGTAGTTTAGTCTGAATCCAAGTCTGCTGAAAATGAAATAATCTCATAAACACAAAACTGGAAACACTTGGATTTGTACTGTGAGGTTTATTGGGGCTAACTCATACACTTGACTAGATTGCCACAGTCCCGATCAAAGAAAAGCCAACACCAGTCAGAGTAGAGCCCTCGAAAAACTGTCTCCATGTGAATTCGACTTGATGTATTTAAAAATATTTTTAGGAATTTGTGAATAGCAAAGAGCTTGTCAGTGTCTCTATGAGGGATTTTGTTCATGAAGGGTGTTACAGGTCCTTGTGAAGGTTTGCTTCATGCTGTTTTGAAATTGTAACTAGCGGTGTTAGAGTCTCTCATGTCTAGCCTTCATAGGCATTGCATCTGGATCTTAGCTCTATATTCATTATATACAAGCTGTTACAGGATTTCATGGACTGAGTTGTGGCCACATAGGAAGATACCCTGCTTCCATAATTTCCAGAAATCGTGGGTACCATCCTCTCAGACTGCAGATATATCTGTGAATCATCTCGTTTCCTTCAGAGCAGCATTTGGACATCACACAAATAACAGAGCTATTGCAGGGAACAGGAATATCAAGTCTTTGGATATTGGGAGACTCAAAGCAGTTAATTGATTGTGGAGATGGAATTAATAAAAACTGGAGAAATGAACTCTTATGCCTATAATGGAAAAAATCAGATAAGAAATAAGAACAAATTTGGAGAATTTCAACATGTATATAAAGAGCTAGATGAGATGGCTCATAACGAAGCTCTAGAAATAGAAGGAAAGCTGGTGATAGTAGAAACAGATGAGCGGGGGTCTCTGCCTGATGAGGTCATATCTCTTTACTAAGAAGCAAAGTTTTGTTTCTTTATTTTTAGCTCTTCGTGCCCAACTATTAGCAGACAGAAGCAGAGATGAGGATTTCCTGCTTGCATTTAGTTATGGGAAAATGTTCCATTTGGAGCTTAGATTCTATGGTCATTGGTTACTAGTTAGTCAATGATGCAGACTTTGCCAGAGAACTGTACAAAAAGTCAAGTGCTATTCAATGGAAAAGAACTTGTGGCCTAGGAAATGATCTACATTTTATCATGGCCTGTGAAGGAAGGTTCAATTTAGTGAGTCACATTTGCCATGCATGAATACCCTTCAAATGAACTACCTGCAGTTTCCATACATGATAGTGAAGCAAACAGCTCCAATATTGTATGATTCCAATGTCAAGCCAAGAAACACCAAAATCTTACTGTGGAGAAGATCTTAGAATCTCTTCAGTGGAGGAACACTTGGAAGTATTCAATCCTGTTGCTTCAGCAAAACCACAAAATATCCTGCTTCAAAAATGGAGATACCAATTCATCAACTGAGCTCCTTTTTTATTGTGTTCCAGTTTCTATTGGAGAACATGTGATAGGCTATCAATGATGTCAGGGAGAATATGTAAACTGCCATAGGAGATGTTGAAACTGTTTAAAATGAAGAACTTGGATGCATGACAAAAATGAAACGGCATAATCAGACTTGCTGGAAGGAAATTCTAAACTCAGTAAACTTCTGATATTGCTTCATCTTCCATAATGAATGGACTATCTGGATCCTCCACTTAAAACATTAAGCTTCTATGGCGTTCGGCTAAAAGAAAAGACCATAAGATTTTGACACTTAAACCAGCTAATCAAGTCCAACAACTCTACTACGATACTATAATTAATTTTTTAGTTAAACACCATAGATGATTTATGATATTAAAAAAATTTACTCTCAAGACTAATAGTATAGTTTACATCAGTGAAATTACAAATAATTTAATGTTTTTACTGTTTTTATGTCCACCTAAATTTAAAACCTAGTCATTTACATAGTTATTTTTATCAAAAGCAATAAGCCATAACCCCATCTCAAAGTGAATAATTTACATAGGAATAGCCCGATCTCAACCATTACCCACCACCAGGCTTCAAATTTGAAGCCTTCAGAGCCCTTCAAAGGCCATTTTAAACGTCATAGAAGGCCACAAGGAATTTGACCATGCAAAAAAAATTTAGTTTCATTTCCAGCTCTTCAACAATGAAATTGAGTAAGCCTTGGTAGATTTGCAACAGAAGGGAAGCTACAAAATTTGCTTATCCAGGGATTCAGTGGACTATGGGAGACTCGGGACTCAGAGTTTTCCCAAGTGCCCTTGAATAGCTGGATCACGGATGAGGATCTCAGTCCCAATCGACACAGACCACGGTGGGCCACTAGGCTGCCTAGTGCCAAGTTCAAGTCTGTAAGTCAGGATTGTGACTCACGATTCGATTACTGATTCACCAACTTCATTAAATATTGGTATGAGATGATTCCACCTGCCAAACCAATTTTCCATCTGCCATCTTATTGTTCACCGAGTCACGTGATCTCACAACTTACAAGTCACTTGAGTATTTGAGTATATGATTTGAAACTAAATACTCATATGAGTCATATCTATGGATGGTGAATTGATTTGATAACCCCCCAGTGTCAAGGCTCTGTAAGGAAAAACTAATGGTGTTGTTTTTTGGGTTACAACTTACAAGTTGCAATTTACAATGCATTGAGCAATCTTTTCTAGATTTAAACCTAACCAGGTCCAATGCAGGGTATGTAAGTCTCCAGACCAGGGTTTCACCCAGTGCTATACGTTTCTATTATGACCACCACAAGATTGGGATGAATGATGGATTGGGAGTGCAATGATCTAGTGAAGAACATGATTTCAACATCCTCGTTGTTGCAAACCTCCCAAACGCTGTAGAAGCCCCCGAAAACCACCCGTTTATGTCAGTTTATGTCAAGCTCTGCAGGACATAGCACATTAATTTTGTTTCTCTGCTGGGAACAGAAGCATTGTGAGGATCATTGGTTTCAACAACTTCTCAGTATCCAATGTTGTTGAAGAAGAAGATTCAACATTTGTTGAGAAATTGGAAGAGGAATAACATAGACCTATTACATAAAATAACACAGACAATAAAAGACCTATTATCTTAAAATAACACAGACAATAAAATGAAATCGAAAGTGAATAAAGGAATCCAATACTTTGGCCCATTTAAGTTTGTAATGATGGCAACTATATTCCATACTAGACCAAAAGTAGTTAGTCTTTTATTTAAAACAAAAAAGGCAAATTCAGAAGATGCAAAGCTTAAAAGATGAAATGGTAGATAATAAATGCAAATTAAGTGACATACTAGTTACCGATGTTGTATTTTTTGGTTCCTTGATTCCCGACTCTGAACTGTTTGACAAGGAAAGCCTGGCCATATTGGTCTTTAAATTATTATCAGATTGCTGGACACTTTGATGCCCACTGGAACCCAATTTTGCCTCATTAAGGCCATTTGTTCTTGACACATTTCCAGTAGCATATGGCCCCACCCGCTGGAACACCACACGTGACACCTTCAATGTAATGATCTCTTACTAGCAACACTGAATAAAATCAGTGAAAGACAAAAGCTATCAGGAAATATGGATTGATAAAAAGGAAAACCACTTATGCATACCGAAATGTCCACAACCCATACACCAACACAACTTTGATTGTATGAACAACCAAGAAGCTTTCCCTCGTGTATGTTAAGGTCAGCTAATTTAGACCAACCAACATCCACTGCATCATAACTCTTAAAGGTTCCCAGGAAAAGAGCTGCAATCCAATGCAATAAATTTAAGAAGGAATGTAAACATTACCACCTCAAACATTTTAAGACCCAAATAGATA